>UESW01004979.1:0-48193 GCA_900491605.1 Calamus simplicifolius | reverse complement strand
TCTCCAATGCATTGTCATATCTCCTTTCATCTTTAATTTTTTCGTTTGTTTTTTCTTTGATTTGCTAAACATTAGAGGACATTTAAGCGTAGCTTAATCTTTCTGCAAGAAAGAACTGGTGTGCCATGAAGTTGTTTTTGTCTTCTTTGTTTCTTAGTTTTTTTTGTTTTGGAAGAGGGAAACTAGATGGTCTTCTACCACTCGATCGCAATATTTTGATATTCTTAATATGTTTATATGATCGTAATATTTTGATGTTGCCGATAAAGATTGAGTGAGCGATCACCAAGCAGAGCCATGTCAACTAGAGGCACATCCATATCGGATTGTAGCCGTCAGCACCGAACTGCTTCCGGTGCATTAGCTTCGAGCAAAGCTTCTCTTAAAACATTTGCAGAGCCGCATCCAACCGGCCACATTGGCCATTGAACTGAACCTAAATCACTAATCGTCATGCTTAGGGCTCAAACAAAGTATCCATACTCAAACGAGGAACTGCTTCCTTGGCAAAACTAAAGCGCAAATTATAATGCTCATAAATCATGATAAGACAATATAATGCAGGCACAAATTATTTTCTGTGCATGATATATAGAAATAGTTCATAAGTGGTTTATTGCATAGATTAGCTTTGTTTGGCTCAGGTTGAGGCTTGTGTCGTCATGTATTGGGACCCAAATTACAGGCTAGTGGCTTAAGAAAAATATGCGCATCCTCTAATAAGATCTTCAAAAACTTGCGCAGAAATTTTTCTAGAGTCTGGTTTTTCTAATGTAGTGTTGCATCTTAATCATTTTTTTTAAATAAGTCCATGACATACCAGCTTTTCTTGATAATAAGAAACCAGATTTACTGCTTCCTGATGATGGTGCAAACGAGAAAACATAATATGAAGTCTCATGGTCAGTTCGATTTGTTTAAACGTAATTTAACCTATAATCAATAAAAATTCTGGATTCAACAAACCTAAAATAATTGAGAATCTCAATATCATAAATACATTTACATATTTAACATAAAATAAATCAAATTTGAATATGTCACAAGATCCATCAATTTTCTGCAATACAAAACCTGATTAAGATTTTATATATCTGCATCGTGAAAGAGAGAACTTTTATCTACCCTACCAGCACTAAAAATTTTACAGGTTAATAGGCTATAGCAATATTTATATGATAAGAATAAGAACAACTTCTTATAATAATCAAACTCAAACTATTATGTACCCTAATCATTTTGCACCATTTATGCACAAGGCCCACTAAGTTCATACTGCTTCAAGGCGCACCACATAACCCAATAACATAAATGACGACCACAAATCATAGCAAGCTCATAAAATACTTTATTAATGTAATACTCAATTAATCCAAAAAATGATTATTTCAGTTCATATATTAGAAAATTTCTAACAGTAATTTTTGTTTTTAGGTACCCAAGCTTTCTTGGGTCCTTTAGGGTTAGTCAAGATGGTTCCTTTTGGAACTCATATTTTTCTTATCTTTTGTGTTTGACAAATATAAGCTTTGTGTCCTATTTTTTTGTATTTAAAACATATAATTTTAGTAGAATCATCAGCATGCTCATAGATATTTTTCAAAAATTTCTGTCTTTCAAAAGTATTGTATCCAGGACCAGCTCTATTGTAAACAGCTCTTTGACTATTTAAAATTATTTCTAATTTTTCTGAGCTTAGAGTAAATCTATCAACAATTGGTTTTAATTTATTCACTTCATTTTTCAAATCTTGGTTTTCCTTTAACAATGATTCATTATCCTTTGAAATTCGTTCCTTTTCAAGAGTAAGATTTTTGATTTCATTTTTTAATTCTTTGCTCTTTGAACTTAAATTTATAAAATCATCAATAAGTTCATAAAATGCACATTGTAATTCATCAAAGGTAAAGTCATCTAAAAAGTCAGGGCTTACCTCATCATTATAGCCATGAAGCAAACATTGGCAACTTCAGTTTTCTTTCATCTTCTGAACTCATAGCTTCACTGTCGCTCCAAGTAGCCATCATTGCCTTCTTCTTTATTCTTTTAGATCCTTTCTTTAATAGTGGACAATCTGGCCTAATGTGTCCAGGCTTCTTGCACTCATAGCATATAAGAGATTCACTCTTTTCCTTATCTTTGCTATGGTCTCCTTTAACAAAATGTTTTCTTTTTCTAAATTTCTTTCTCTTCATGAACTTTTAAATTTTCTTAAAATAAGTGGCATTTCATCATCTTTCTTACTGTCACTTGTGGTTTCTTCACTTTCATCTTCTTGAGTGCACTCTTCAATGCCATAGTCCTTTTCTTCTTTGATTCATCTTCATCGATATGTTGTCATTGCTGAAGCTCATGAGTCATCAAAGAACCGACTAACTCTTCAAGTGATAAAGTGTTGAGATCTTTTACTTCTTGAATTGTAGTGACTTTTGCTTCTCATGTCTTAGGTAAAGATCTTAAGATTTTTCTAACAAGATCACTGTTAGCATAAGATTTTTTAAGACTTTTCAGTCCATTAATAATGTAAGTAAATCTTGTAAACATATCAGTAATATTTTCAGTAGGATCCATCTTAAATAATTCATACTTATGAACAAGCATATTTATTTTGGATTCCTTGACTTGATTTGTTCCTTCATGGGTGACTTCAACTCTAAAATTTCCTTGCTAAAGAAATTATGCTCTAAAGTTTGTACCGGACCCTTAGGTAGTGTTTGATAGCTCAAAAGCTATCCCTGAAAAATGTACAGGATAGCATTTATCCAGGGAATAGCTGAGGGAATAAGTACCTTTTAAAATTACAAGTCTGCCATCAAGAGATAACTTTAGTTGTTCCTAGGTTTCCTAAGGAATAAGTTCAGGGGATAACCCATGGTTAGCCCCTCTGGTTAAACTTTTTCAGACCTATCCCCTTTAGCTATAGCATTTGAAAATAAGGGGGATATCCAGGGGATATCCTCCCTTACCCCCCATATCAAAGACTGCTTTAGGGTATTCTCTCATAATTCATTATAAATTATCTAAAATATATCTTCGAAATACTAGATTTGTTATTCATGACCTTGTTTGTTATTTTAACTACTATTCCAGTTTATTCAATCTCCGCATCCATTGCTGAATTGAGTAGAATGTAGTATGATGTCAAGACTGCCATGCAAAATTGTTTTAGAAAAGAATTTAGCGAGTATTATCCCTTGGATGTAAGGCAGCACACGCTCTTGGCGCTCTGACTTCTAAACTTGGTTAATCAAGCATATAAAATCTTAGAGTTCTATTGCCAACATATTTGTAGAGAAAAATAAATAAATAACTGATTTTCGAATAAATTGAATAATGCAACAGGATTACGGATGAATCTTTATCCCTTTGTGATTTGGAAGACTTTTTCCGTTACTGCACCCGGGGCGGTGGACAAAGTCGTTCCCTTATCCCTTTGTGATTTGGGCCGGGCTGATGAGACGGGTCTTCCTGAGGAAAAAAAAAAAAGACTTGTTTTCAAAACAAAATCGGCTACGTGCGCCGCGTGTGGAACCTTCAAACCTTCGAAATGTCTGTACGCCATGGCGATGACGGCCACAAATTCCAGACGGCAAAGACGAAGTTATAAATATCCCCCACAGCTCTCCAAGGCCAACGCCATTCCCTAAACCCAAACCACAAAGAAGAGTTCCGGGCCAGGCCTCCAACCAAACCAACAATGATATCTGTACCCATTCCAATGTTCCTTTGGGCTCACCAGCACTCCCTTTGGATCAACTCCTTCCTCCTCTCCTGTTGATATTCTTCTTCTTCTTCTTCTTCTTTTTCCCATCCTTCTATGGCCAAAAGAAAACTGCGCAATCAAATAGGAGGAGGAAGCTCACCTCGCTTCCGTCCCCGCGGAGGTTTCCCCTCATCGGCAACCTCCACCTGCTCGGCTCGCACGCGCATCGCTCCTTGCAGTCGCTCTCCAAGAAGCATGGCCCTCTGATGCTCTTCTACTTCGGCCGCAGCCCCACCATCATTGTCTCCTCCCGGAAGCAGCGCAGGAGGTCATGAAGACCCACGACCTCGCCTTTGCGAGCAAGCCAAAGTCGCGCATGGCTGTGTAAGAAAAAAAAAATATATATATATATATAACTTTGATAGATAGGTACTTGGATAATGCTCAAGAGGAAATGCTTGGAGTGGGAGTAATAGCATTTAGAATCTCATTTCTTAAACTTTTCCCACTCACTTAAACTCAATACATATTGACCTATTTATAGACATAGAAAGTGCCTATTGAGCTTCTCTCATAAATACATCATAATGTACCTTTTAGTCTTCCCATGTGTCTCTTCGTTTTCATAACTGACTCTTCATTCTTCTAGATATCTCTTAGACTTCCACACTCATTAATGTCACATAGAAAATACAAAAGACACTTAGACTTCCACACTCATTTATTACAAATTAATTCTAACATCTCCCCTTAATTTGTAATTTTTTATAATATCTTCAATTACTGATTTGAACTGCAACCAGGAGGAAAATCTCTTATGGCACATGCTCTTCTCTTTGATGTATGATGTGGATATCTTGTATCTACTTCAATCACTCTTTCTTCAGTTTCTATGATAACTCTTTTTTTATTGTCTGCTTCAACTCATGTAATTCTTTCATTACATCTTCATATTTGTTCTTCAACTCTTCATAGGCTTTATGCATATTTTGCATTGATAGCTTGACAGCTTCAATTTCCTGAAAATGCACATCTTTCACCGTAATATTATAAGTATTTTTCAAATAGATAATTGCTTGTAATGCTGCAGTATTTCTGCTTCCTTCTTTGACAAGTAACAGACCATCGATCATAAAACTTTCACTTATATCTTCAAAAATAACTGTTGCCACGAAACTTGAAGAATGATCTGGTCCAAACTTTTCACTTGTATACCTTGCAGGAGAAAAATTTAGTTTTTCAAGCATTTCTTTGAGCATTACCTTATATGGCGCAATCACAACTATTACCTTCTCATCCTCCATTTTGCACAACCTCTGAAGACCACTCTTGTCTTCTTTCCTTTTGCAAAGTCCCTCTTATCTTAGACTTGCACACTTCTCAACGGATTCCTTTTGATCCGGAGACTTATCACCTTGCTGGAGGATATAGATCACGGCTTCACGAGCAACTCTTGTACGAGCACCTTCTGCACTCGGAGCTTTCTATAGCTCTGCAACTGCTCCTTGACTCTTGGCTCTGTGGTTTGCTTCAGGATCTACCAGGCTCTTTGGCTCTCTGGCTCTCTGCTTCACGCCATTTTTTTGTGTGATCGACCTAGCTCTGATACCAATTGTAAGAAAAAATATATATATATATAAAACTTTGATAGATAGGTACTTGGATAATGCTCAAGAGGAAATGCTTGGAGTGGGAGTAATAGCATTTAGAATCTCATTTCATAAACTTTTTCCACTCACTTAAACTCAATACATATTGACCTATTTATAGACATAGAAAGTGCCTATTGAGCTTCTCTCATAAATACATCATAATGTAACCTTTTAGTCTTCCCATGTGTCTCTTCATTTTCATAACTGACTCTTCATTCTTCTAGATATCTCTTAGACTTCCATACTCATTAATGTCACATAGAAAATACAAAAGACACTTAGACTTCCACACTCATTTATTATAAATTAATTCCAATAGGCTGACGGGCTTTTATACAATTCCCGTCACGTTGCCTTCTCACCCTATGGCGAGTACTGGCGGCAAGTGAGGCGAATTTCCATCCTCCACCTGCTCAACCTCAAGAGGGTGCAGTCCTTTCGAACGATTAGAGAAGAGGAGGTGAAGCTAATGATCGATAACATTCGCCGTGCCGCCTCCAGCATGCAACCTGTGAATCTTAGCAAGTTCATGTCCAGCCTTACCAATGATATAGTCTGCAGAGCGGCTTTTGGGAGGAAATACTCTGAAGAGGTTGGTGGCGAGAATGTGTTCAGGGAAATGCTTACAGAGCTCACGGCAATGCTGGGAGCGTTCCCTGTGGGGGACTTCACTCCTTGGCTGGGTTGGGTTGATTGGTTGAGAGGCTTGGATGCGAGGGTGAGGAACACCTCCAAACAAGTAGACTCTTTCATCGAGAGAGTAATAGAGGACCGTCTCCAGGTTAAGAGAGATGTAAATGATGATCACAAGGAAAGCGGCTACTTCGTCGATGTTCTTCTCTCCCTCAACAATGATAAGGACGACACCATCGACGTTTCACTCGGCAGGGACAGTATCAAGGCTCTCATTTTGGTAGCCTACTCGGTCTCATCAGTCGTCTCGTCTCATCTTTCTTCTTACTCTTGGTGTGCATGGCAACGTTTAGGGTAGAATTCCTATCTTTTTTTATTTTTCCTTTTTCTTTTTTTCCGACAGGATATGTTTGTTGGCGGCACTGATACGACGTACGCGACGATGGAATGGACAATGACAGAGCTGATCAGGCACCCAGAAGAAATGAAGAGAGTGCAAGAGGAAGTAAGAAAGGTTCTTGGGTTAAAAGAGAGGGTGGAAGAGGAATTGCTAGATGGCATGCACTACTTGAAGGCAGTGATTAAAGAGGCTCTGAGGTTGCACCCACCAGCTCCTTTATTGATCGCGCGGGAATCGATCGAAGACACGCAGTTGCAGGGCTATGATATTCCAGCAAGGACCAGAGTCATGATTAATGCTTGGGCAATTGGAAGGGATCCCAAATCATGGGAGAGGGCCGACGAATTCTGGCCTGAGAGGTTTGTGAACAGCTCTGTAGATTTCAAAGGGCAGGACTTCCAATTTATACCATTCGGTGCTGGCCGGAGAGGCTGCCCTGGCATTGGTTTTGCGATCCCCACCCTCGAGCTCGCTCTGGCCAATTTATTGCATCATTTTGATTGGGAGCTGGCCGACGGGATGGAAGAGGAGGCATTGGATACGAGTGAATCAACGGGAATTGTTTCGCACAAGACTTTAAACCTGATTCTTGCGGCAAAACCTCGAGTACGTACTTTAGGTTAAAATAAACCGTACGTATTTTTCTGCGTTATATTTTTCATTTGGCATCTCAGTTGTTAGTTTCAATCATGAGTTCCATTTTTAATATTATATGCAGAAGAAGCACCAACACGTTGCATGAAGCATGGCTATGACAAATTCTGATGGGTAAACATGTGGATGCGTGATGCTGTTGGGACTCAGATTGGAAGACTTTTCTGAGAAGAGAAGCATCGTTATTACTTAGATTGGAAAACTATATGGTGTTCATTTGTATCGATATTTGTGGAAGAGGCTAGTCTCCAACAGTATTGATGAAATACTTATCTGTATGTTTTAATTTATTTTGGAGTATCTAGACGGTATCTAGAATGTCACAAGGTAGATATTTATTTAATAAATGGGCCTATATATCATTAATTATGTATTGTAAGTTGTCTAAAAAATTATCTCTTTTGAAGTGATCTTATATGGATTAAGTTATTGGGATTAATGACATCTCATTTAGCATGAACTTTTTTGTGCAGATCTCAAAAGTCTTATTTCTAATTTTATGTTGGGCCAAAATAAAAATAAGAAAAACTCAAAAGTCATTACTTTTTTGAAGGATATGAACTCAAAAGTGGTACGAACTCAAAAGTCATTACTCTTCGTGAAAGAGTATGAACTTATTATAAAAGAATATGATCCCAAGTTATATACATAATTTCTTTCCTGACATCCATTATTAGAAAAGAAGAGATTCTATACTCTTTAACAAAACTTTGCATATAAGGATTGAAAGATCAATAACCCCTAAGTTCCTTCATCATATTCTCCATGGATTCAGCTATCCTTCCGTTCTGTTCATTCTATTGATGATTTAATATGAAAAACCTTAAATTTTGATGAAGGTTTTTACCTTTAAAGTATCTCCCTTAAATTTCCTAATAAGTGGTATCAGAGCCTGAGTTAAATCATTAAGAGATAAAGTTTTCAATTCACTATATATATATTTTGGATATGTGTGAATTCAATGGATTTGAAGTTTCAAACAAATAAATTCAGTTTGAAATTTACTATATATTTACTTTGGATATGCGTGAATCCATGGATTTGAAGTTTCAAAAAAATAAATTTAGTTTGATAACGTTGCTTTTATTTAAATTTAAATAAACATCAAGAAAACGCCAAGGATGGTTGCACTATCTAATATGTGATATTCAAATAAATTATTTTGAAGGAAACTCATATAAAAATTCTTCTGCTTTTCTTTTATTTCAATATCTGATATTCTAAATTAATTTAATTAAAACATCATGTTACTAAAGTAACTCTTTTATGTAAATTAATTTATTTGAAATATCAAAACAATTGCATGTTTGTAATTTATGCCAATAGTGATTGGCTTAAAGGAAGGTTATTTTTGGCCAAGTTTCAAACATACCTATGGTAATAAATATGTGAATATTATTAAGTTTTTCATGTGCGAAATAAGCCAAATCAAAGAAAGGCTTATTGTTTGATAGGATTGATTATCAATGTTTGATTACTACATTGATAGTACCATTTACAAATTAAGATTTTGTCCAAAGATTGAATATCAATGCTGCGCTAGGTATCTTATGATGGGCCCTATCATTATTTGAATTTATTGCTTAAATTGTATATATATGTGGATTATGAGCTTAATTGTATTTTTGTTTTATTCTTTGCTCAATCAATTCCTCTGCTTCTATAATATCTACAAATATAAATTTTATACCTATGTTAAATGGCATAAACTTCAAATATTGGAAAGAGAACATTATGATTGTTCTTGATTGCATGGATCTAACCTTATTTTGAGAGAAAGGACTCGCTAATCTTATGGAAGAAAGTTCTATTGAAGATAAAAGGAACTTTGGAAAATAGGAACATTATATTCGCATGAGTCTTATGATCATGAAGCATGCAATTCTAAAAATATTTAGGGGTGCTATGTCTAAAGAGACTAATGCCAAATTATTCCTTGAGAAAATTGAAAAGGGTTTTACTAAAAATAAAAAGGCTGAAACTAGCACACTATTGGCTAGTCTTATTTTAATAAAGTATAAAGGACAAGAACATAAGAGAGTATATCATGGAGATATCTCATCTTCTTTTAAAACTAAAAGCATTAAAGTTAGAGTTGTCTAAGGATTGCTTATGCACTTGAATTTATATCTTTTCATGCACAATCAGTCAATTCAAGGTTAACTATAATTATCAAAAGAATAAATGAATTTTCTATTCAAAATCAAGATATTGCTCCTGAAGAGCAAACTCAACAACTTCAAGATACTCAAGAGCAAATGCCATTAAGAAGATCTACTAGAGAAAGAAAAAATGCAATTCCAGATGATTATATTATTTTTCTCCGAGAACATGAGGCTACCATTGGAGTAATGAAAGCCATGCAAAGTTTTAACTCTAAAAGTATTGATGCCATGAATGAAGAGATTAAGTCTATAAAAGAACATTATATTTTGGATCTTGTCTTTTTGCCTGTGACGCCCATTGGTTACAAATGGATATTTAAGATGAAGAGGAACTTAAAAGGTAATGTGAAAAAATATAAGGCTCATTTTGTTGCAAAAGGCTTTACTCAAAAGAAAGGCATTGACTATAAAGAACTTTTTCTTCAATTTTTTCAAACACTCTTTTAGGACTATAATGGTAATTATAGCTCATTAATCTTGAGTTTATCAGATGGATATAAACGCCGTATTTCTCAATGGTGACATTGATAAAAATATATATAGTACAATTAGATAACTTTTATTAGGAGATGCAAAGAAAAATTTACAAATTAAAGAAATATCTACGGGCTCAAGCAAGCTTCCATCAATAGTATCATAAATTTCATCAAATTATTAACTCATTTGGTTTTAAGGTGAATTTAGTTGATGATTGCATGTACCATAAGTTTAGTGGAAGTAAACACATCTTTCAGGTTTTATATGTCGATGATATATTCTTATAAGTAACGATATAGGGTTATTGCATGAAACCAAGAGATTTCTATCAAAGAAATTTAAAATGAAAGATCTTGAAATGCCTCTTTTCTATTAGGGATTCAAATATAATAGGATCGTTTCGCGATATTCTTGGATTATCACAAAAGAGCTATATCGAAAGGGTTCTTAAGAGATTTGGCATAAAAGATTGTAAACTGGTGACACCCCTATTTCTAAAGGAGACAAGTTTAATTTCAATCAGTTCCCCAAGAATGAGTTTGAAATGAAAGGGATGCAAAAGATTCTATGCGTCAACTATAGGGAGTTTTATGCATGCTCAAGTATGTACGCATCCAGATATTGTATAGATATTTAAGTAATCTAGGAATAGATCACTGAAAAGCAACCAAACGGGTTATGCGGTACTTACAGAGAGTAAAGAACTATATGCTTATATACAATTGATCAGATCAGTTAGAGATTGTTGGGTATTCTGATTTTAATTTTGTTGGATGCTAAGATAGTCGGAAATCATATCAGGCTACATCTATCGTTGACTGGAGGAGCTATTTTTTGGAAGAGTACTAAGCAGATACTCATAGCTTCCTCTACTATAGCAATATAATACATAGCTTATTGTGAGGTATCCAATTATAAAATATGGTTGCAAAATTTTATCACTGGACTACAAATTTTAGATGGTATTAAAAGAGCATTAAAGTTATTTTGTCACAATAAGTTAGCAATGTTATATTCCAACAACAATAGAAACTCATCAAAATCAAAGCACATAGACATTAAGTTCCTTATTATTAAGGAAAGAGTTCAGAGTGAACAAATATCTATAAAACATATCAGTACAAACTCATAATTATAGATTCACTCACTAAAGCTTTACCACCCAAGATCTTTCATGAGCACATTGCTCATATGGAAGTTGTATCATTAGAGGATATGCTTGTCTAGTGAAAGTTTGTATTTGGATGCTTTTCTATTATAAATGTACTTTATGAATATTTTCTGTACAATAAATTTTATATTTAATCTTTACTCTAAATTTGGTTGTTATGATTTCATTAAAGAATAAAGTAGGATCAGTTGGAAATAGGCACATGTAGATCACATTACATGTGCCCTGCTATATATCCATACTTGATCTAAGTCGTAGTTGATCTAGTTAGTTATTAATATACATAACCATTGGTAGATCTAGTTACAATACATGTAACGAAAATCGCTTTGATCGTATATTGATATGATTGATGGGCCAGATTATTTGAGATGATATTTAGTAAAGATAACAAGTTTTGAGCTCATAAGGTTATTTAGCAATGCATGATTGTATTTTGACATATGTGGCCCAAGTGAAAGATTGTTAGATATTTATCTAATATATGGGCCTACATATATCATTAATTATATATTGTAAGTTATTTATGGAATTATCCATTTTGAAATGATCTTATATGGATTAAGTTATTGGGATTAATGACATCTCATTTGGTATGAACTTTGTAATGTGTAGATCCCAAAAGTCTTATTTCTAATTTTATGATAGGCCAAAATAGAAATAAGAAAAGTTCAAAAGTCATTACTCTTCATAAAAGGGTATGAACTTATTATAAAAGGGTATGATCCCGAGGTCATATGCATAATTTCTTTTCTGATATCCCATAATTAGAAAAGAAGAGATTCTATACTCTTTAAGAAGACTTGTGCATATAAGGCTTGGAAAATCAAAAACCCACAAATTTCTTCATTATATTCTCTATGGATTTAGGTACGCTTCCACTCTATGCATTCTATTGATGATTTAACATGAAAAATCTTAAATTTTGTTGAAAAATTTTTATCTTTAAAGTATCTCTCTTAAATGTCCTAACACTTCTCTCTTGAAAATCATCAGTCTTTGATTACATCAGCCCCCACGTGCACAACTGCATGAAGGAAATTAAACTAAAGGTGGAATATGATGAAAACTAATAATTATGAGATCTATAAAATGCTTACATGATTTTTAATACATTACCCATCTAATTTTTTCCAGTGATCCTCTAATGTTTTGAAAAGGCCAATGATATAGCACTCTATATTTTGAGTTGAAGAGAAATTTAAGAATCTTTTGAAGCAATATTCCATCATAATAGTGTTTCGCTAAAGGCCTTCTCTTCTTTCAGGCACAGGCGAGTCTTTATTTATTTATAGCTTCACATTAAGAAACAACTATTCAGTACTACTATCTATTACCAAGGAATCGTTAATATATCTTTTCTTCCTCTCTCCCCCCCATGCTCTTGTATTATACTTGTAAATATCGAAACTCTAATAAAAGCAATGATAAAGTTTCTACCCTCTCGATTTTTCAATCAAAAAAAAAAGAAAAAAAATCTACTCTGGTCTCACAGATATCATCGCACAATGAAGAGGAGAGTTATGTGGGTAGTCTATTAATTCATCACCAACCACTCCACATCTAGTCTCCCTCGTCTCCCATTCATTGTCGTATCTCCTTCCATCTTCAATTTTTTCGCTTGTATTTCTTCTCTTTTAGAAATGTTGATTTGCTAAACATTAAAGGACATTTAGGCTAGATGAATCTTTTTGCAA
This sequence comes from Calamus simplicifolius, assembly GCA_900491605.1. NCBI lineage: Eukaryota > Viridiplantae > Streptophyta > Magnoliopsida > Arecales > Arecaceae > Calamus > Calamus simplicifolius. The sequence goes on along the minus strand of UESW01004979.1, from coordinate 35,641 downwards.
AAAGAAGTGTGCCACGAAGTTGTTTTTGTCTTCTCCGTTTCCTAGTTTTCTTGTTTTGGAAGAGGGGAAACTAGATGATCTTCTACCACTTAATCGTAATATTCTGATATTCTCAATATTTTTATATGATCGTAATATTTTGATGTTACTGATAAGGATTGAGTGGGCACTATCCAATAACCGAGTAGAGCCATGTCAACTAGAGGCACATCCATATCGGATTGTAGCTGATAAGGATTGAGTGGGCTGATGACCTTCAATAATATTGGTTGGTACCGAATGAAGTTGAATCCCTACAAGTGTGCATTCGGAGTCACTATTGGAAAGTTTCTAGGTTTTATGGTAATCCAGCAAGTATTTGAGGTGAACCCCGAAAAGATTCGAGCAATCCTTGATATGAGGCAGCCCGCTAATAAGAAAGAGGTGCATTAACAGCTTACTGGGAGAGTGGTGGCCTTGAATCAATTCTTGTCAAGGTTTATCGAGAGGTGCCTACCCTTCTTCAAGGCCTTATGCAAGGTAAACGACTTTGATTGGATGAAGAAGTATCGGAAGGCTTTAAAGGAGTTGAAGGAGTTCTTATCCTCCCTACCTTGCTGTCGAAGCTGAAGAACCGGAGAGTCTCTTTCTTTATCTTGCCTCCTTCATGGAGGCGGTCAGCTCTGTGCTTATCCAAGTCAACTCCGACGAGACACAAAAGCCAGTTTACTACACCAGTAAGGTGGTTCATGACGCGAAGATCAGGTACTTACCAAAAAAAATATTTTTGCATTAATTATCTTTGCTAAGTATCTCAGGCCTTACTTTCAAGCTCACTCTGACGATTGGCTAAGTGGGCCATCAAGCTAGAAGAATTCGATATCTTCTATTGGCCAAGGTCATGCATGAAGTCTCAAGTTCTAGCGGACTTCGTGATTGAATGCACCTGGGCTAAGAGCCAGCCAGAGGAGTCTCTCATTCAATAGATTCAACTACTAAGACAGATGAGAAAGGAGAGACCTGGATTCTTCACATCGATGGTGCCTCTAACTCCCAAGGGAGTAGAGTGGGACTGATCTTTGCAAACCCAGAGGGGACAATAACAGAATATGCCCTCCGGTTCCTCTTCAAGGCAACAAGAAAGAGGAGCTTCAGCTACTGGCCCATCACAAAGAGGACTTTTTATGTCACCAAAGGCCTGCAAAGAGCTATTGACACCGCAGTTGCGGCCTCACGAAGAAAGTGATTCACAAGAAACTATGCGGGACCCAGGAGTACTATCAGCCTCTGAATTGGGGGGTAGAGATACTAGACAATGTTCAGCGGTCTTGTGTGTGCTCGTGCCACTCAATAGCAATCAGCAATATGCATGCAACAGAATAACATAACCATCAAGCAAAGGAACAACCGAAGACTGTTGTTGTCAGGTAGAGAATAGGGGCAATAGTAGGCGATACCTTTACCTGACTCATCCAATACCATTGAATTTTTGGATTGGATAGCAAGAAGTTGATCATGTCTTGGTTGGTGAAAGCTATGCACTGATTCCCTCTTCTTGTATCGGGTCGAGAACGAAAGCTTTCTAATGTGGGTAGAGACTTCAGGATCGACCGTAACTAAACGATCCTCTAGTTTGATATTCTATCTCTCTAGGTGCTCTTACAATCTAAGACATTTGTTTTAACCAAGCTAAGTATGAGGATGTGTTGGCAGGATTAAGGCTTACATGAGAACTCGAAGTAATATGAAGCCCAAGACCCCATCATGTCTTGGTACTTAGACAAAGTTTGATTGTAAGCCTCCACATTAGCCTACTTCAGCATCAGCTACATCCTCAGAGGCAAAAATGCTAGGGCTAACACTCCCTCGGCTGGCCACATCAATGGATAGTCCCCTGGCGAGAACTTATATTGAGTATCTGAAAGCTTCAAGTATCGACGTCGCAGAGGAAGTATTGCCAGTCACATAGGAGCTGACTTGGATGAATGCCTACGTTCGCTATCTCACCGATGACACTCTTCCAAACGATCGTAAAGAAGCCAAATTGCTCAAACAGAAGCTTCCAGATTCATAATACTAGATGGATGGCTATATAGAAGGTCGTTCTTCTATCCTTTGCTCAAGTGCCTAGGCCTGGCAGATGCCGACTATGTTCTTTGAGAGATCCACGAAGGCATGTGCGGGAATCACCTAGGGGGCAGGTCATCGCTAGTGTATAAGCACTTCACCAAGAATATTATTGGCTCACCATGCAAAAGGATGTGGCCGAGTTAATCTAAAAATGTGATAGCGACCAACGATATGCACATCCAGCGTAACTCGCTTCCCACCGAAGCCAGCTCTCATCCCATGGCTTTTGACTCAGTGGGGAATGGACATCGCTAGTCTATTTCCCTCGGCATCGGGCCAATAGAGGTTATTGCTTGTTGCCATTGACTACTTCACCAAAAGATCGAAGTTAAGGCCCTGGCACATATTACTGAGAGCAAGGTGAAGTCCTTCTTTTTGAAGTCCATCATATGCCACTTCAGGCTATCCCACACTATCATCACCGACAACGGTCGATAATTCAACAATAAAACTTTCAAAGAATTCTATGCCGAATTAGACATTCATCATCGGTTCACCTCTGTTGGCCACCCAAAGACCAATAGAGAAGCCAAGGTGATGAATAGAACCATCCTTCAGGGCCTTCGAACCCGATTGGATGAGTTCAAAGGTAGATGGGTAGAAGAGCTTCCGAGCATGCTATGGGCTTACCATACAACTCTGAGGATACCCATTGGAGAGACACCATTCAGACTCATCTTTGGGTTAGAAGCACTCATACCAGTTGAGATCGGCCTCCCAAGCTTGTGGGCGGAATCATACAATAAAAAGATAACCCCACACTGCTTAGGGCCAATCTCTCCTCGACGAAGTGCGTGACCAAGTGCGGATCAAAATGGCAACATTTCATCAGTAAACAGTGAAATACTACTATGCTCGTGTGTGTTTTAAGGCAAGCTCTGTCCAAATTGAGAAGGACCCTATCGAATCACCTAGGCATTTCATAAAGGAGCCTATCGGATTGAAGAACTCAATAAAAATCTAATCCCCGCACATGGAATGCAGAAAATCTCCGCATGTTTTACCAATAACATATAAGAGTCCATTTGAGGGGATTTTTGACATACCGCTTCATCATCCAGCCTCCTTGCGGATTGAAGACCTACCTCCCTACTTCGCATCAGATGAGTCCAATTGACTAATAGTTGGGAGACGTCAACCTTTTGGCTCATAGTTGATAGATGCCTGCCTCTCGACTCTACATCGAATGAGTCTAGTCAACTCCTGTTGGAAGACGTCGACCTTCCGACTCTGCATCGGATGAGTGCAGCAGACTCACAGTTGGAAAATATTGACCTCCTAGCTCATAGTTGATGAACGCCAGCCTCCAGACTCCATATTGGATGAGTCCAGTCGGCTCACAGTTGGGAGACATCAACCTTCTGGCTCATAGTTGATGGACGTTTGCCTTTTGATCCCGCATCGGATGAGTTCAATCGGCTCATAGTTGGATGACATCGACCTCTCAGCTCATAGCTGATCGATGCTGCCTTTCAGCCCCATATCGAATGAGTCCAATCGGCTCACAATTGGGAGACATCGACCTTCTAGCTCATAGTTGACGGACACCTGCCTCTTGACCCACGTTGGATGAGTCCAATCGGCTCACAATCGAAAGAGACCTACGTTCTGGCTCATAGTCGACGAACACCTGCCTCCGAACTGATGCGAGATATGATTGCTAGCCCTCTCAGTTGGCCAAGGATACACAATTGGCCCTTGTGATTAAGGACTGCCTCCTAACTTCGAGTCAAAAGATGACAGCTAGCCGCTCTCAATCGGCCAAGGAGAGCCATCGCAGGCTAGGGACTGCCTCCTGACTCTAAGTCAAAAGATGACAACTGGCCACTCTCAGCCGGCCAAGGAGACCCAATCGGTCCTTGCTGATTGAGAACTACCTCTCAACTCTTAGTCAGGAGACAGTCACTGACCACTTCCAACCGGCTAAGTCGCAACCAACCTGCTTTCAACCTTGCTTGAAATCCTTCAAGCAAGCGAGTGCATGGCTTTAGAACATATGCTACTGCGATCGCGAGTTCGTGCAAAGCAAGCAAAAACTGCTAACACTGGAAGCAACACAAAAAGAAAAGGGCATCTCCATAAAAAGGAGTTATAGTTGAATCTAACATGCAAGAACGAATACAAAGGAAAGTAATGAACAAGCACTCAGAAGACAATGCTTGGGAAAAAAATAGAACTCTTTATTGAGTACATAAAATATACAATACAATCGACTAAAGCCAGATTACAAAAGAAGTATAGAAAGTATACAATCCAATTGGCCGAAGCTGGATTACAAAAGAAGTACAGAAACAAAGCAAGATACAAAGGAAGTCCAAAAAGAAGATGGATCCTTAGTGGTCGGTAGGCTCCATCGATTTGATCGCTTCCACTACCGCCTCCATTATGGTACCTACCTCTGACATCATTCGAGAAATAACTTTTCGGATCGACTCCCCCTCGGACGATGGTGGCGTGCTCCCAGTGGTACCTTCAGGTGTCATGCTCGTAGCTCCATGGCCATCATCCCTGTTGCCCAGATGTAGCAACCCAAGAGGGGGTGAATATTGTTATTAAAAATTAATTACTATGCAGATATGTGCTTTAACCCTAATTTTAATTTGCAGCGGTGAGTGAGGTGCACAATAAAATAATAACAGAGAATCAATCAACCACAAACACAGAAAGTTTATAGTGGTTCGGTGCCAAACTCAGCACCTGCATCCACTCTCCAAAACCTTTGGGAATTCACTAATCGTATCACAACGATTACAACCTCTAGCCTTCCCTGGCTAGCCCTCTTGTTTATACGGCACAAGGTAGCCAAAAACCCCTAGCCAAACCAGGCTAGTCCTCTTATTTCACGGCAAAAGAAGCCAAAAACCCCTAGCCAAATTAGGCTAGTCCTCTTATTTCAGGCACAAGGCAGCCAAAATAATCAAGGGTTAACACTAACCCTTTTACAAAATAATCAGAGAATGATAAAGAGAAGCTTCTACAATGAGCAAATATTCAGAGAATACTTTACAACTTTTGAAGCAATATCTTCAGCAATAAATGAAAAGTCGAAGTAGCTGAAGTCTTGATTGCTTGAAAAACTTCAATGATCTGGATGACTTTTTGGAGCAATGAATGAACTTGAATGCACAGCAACTCTCTTATCAACCACTCAACAATATGCAGTAAAAACTCTTTTCTTGGATTTCTTCCTCTTGAATTTCTCTTTTTCAAAAATTATCATAGTGTGCTTCTAATCCCAGCTATTTATAATAATCCAACAAAAAGATATCTGTTAGATACATTAGGAACAAATGGAAATAAAAACGGGAAGAAAATATAACCGTTGTAAAATGTTTTCCTTAAGCATTGAATGTAGGTCTCCATTTGAGGAAGGAAGAACTCTGTAATGATTCAAAAATCCAAAAGTTAATGTAGCTAAAATAAAAATAGAGAGAGTAAGAGAGAAAGAGAGAGCACGCTCAAAACTCAAACGTAGCTGACTGGAATTAACTCCAGGTAGCTGAAGACTTGAATGCATTTGGCCAAGAGGCAAGCAGGAAATCCCAGCTAGCTAGTTAGCTAGCTCACAAGAGATGCCATGACAAAGAAGGCATCCAGAGGAGAGAGTGATAGGCAGCTCCTTAGGCAGCTAAACAATTGCTAGTTAGCTTCCAGCTAACTAACAACAAAAGAAATCGGCAGGAGAAAAAGTGCATAGCACTTAGTTAGCTCAGCAGCTAACTAAGCAAAAGATAGTTAGCTCTTCAGCTAACTAAGAGAAAATCAAACAGCAGAGGAAAGAGGCCATGCTATGGTAGTTAGCTCCCCAGCTAACTAAAAAGTGAAGGCTCATGACTTGTAGGAGATACAGAAGACGGAGTTAGCTCAATAGCTAACTAAAGAAGAGTTAGTTAGCTCACTAGCTAACTAAGTTCAAAAGCAACAGAGAACATGTCCAACTTAGTTAGCTTGCTAGCTAACTAAGGAAAAAGCAGCAGAGAGATCGCCCAAGCTAGTTAGCTCACTAGCTAACTAAGCAAAAGGCAGCCACACATCAGGATAAAGCAGCTAACTTTTCAGCTAACTAACCAACAGCTAACTCTAACCAACAGGTAGCTAGCTCTCCAGTTAACTACAGAAGCAATTCAAACGGCCAGAGAGAGAGGAAGTTAGCTCTCCAGCTAACTAAATTTTGAAAACGCACGGCCTGAACATCCCTGTGAAAAGTAGTTAACTAAGCAGTTAGCTCCAAGGTAAAACAGTTAGCTAATAAGATATGCTAGCTAGCTAAGAGAACCAGCAGCTAGCTAAACAGTTAGCTAAAAATGAAGTGCATTCGGCCAGGAAGGTTAACATGCAATGGTAGTTAGCTAAAAAGCAGTCCAGTTAGCTCAAAGGCATCCCAAGCTAGCTAACCAGCTAGCTAAAAATGGAGGACGTTCGGCCAGCAACAATGACGAGCACTTTAGCTAATTGAAAGAACTCCAGCTAGCTAACAAGCTAGCTAACCAGCTAGCTCAATGAGGATGACGCTTGGCCAAGCCACTGAGATAGCTTATCAGTTAGCTGAATGTCGTGCCAGCTAGCTAAATGGAATAACAAGTTAGCTAACCAGTTAACTCCCAAGCCAATAAAATTATCTAAGGCAAACAAAATTTAACAGGTGGCAAAATAGAATGAAGTACTCTCTTACCAATCAATTTTGCACGAAGATACTTACTTGCAAAGCAACCGAACTTCCCTGTATTAGCTTAGAGTTGCTTAATAGTTTTGTAATCATCAAAATCAATCTGGGTCAACAATCTTCCCTTTTTGATGATGACAAAACCCTTAAACATGAAAGAAGCAAATATAGGAAGTTTAATAAATAGACAGGAGTGTAATTAGAAAAACATTACTTTTTCCCTTGTCAATCTGAATAAGTGAACTCTTTTCTCCCCTGAATATATGGAGTTATTATTTTACTCCATTCCTTAATGTATGCAATATTCTTCTCCCCTTTTTGTCATTAATCAAAAAGAAGTTTGAAGAGTCTTGCAATAAATTTAAGCATAATATATCAAGGAGATGTTATCATTCATATATAATTAGAGCAGTCATTCAGATCATTACAAAATAGAGTAAAGACAATACAAATATTACATGTCATGGTTTCAAGTCATAAAACATAGTCATAAACATTTATTACATAAACGATACCAAGTACGTTCACTACATAAGTCAAACATAATCATTTTTTGTCATCTGAAGAAGAAATATGCACTAAAAAATATTTGGCTTGTTTGAAGATCCAGGCTTGTCGGAGGAAGGCTGTGTCGGCGAGTCCAGAGGTGCGGATGAGAATAAGAAGCATCAGGTGCAAAGGTGGCAGAAAGAGTGATGTAAGTCTCCACGAGATGACTCAGCCTTGAGAGAGATGCGGTCCAATGGTCGACAGCATTTGTTGCATCTTGGGTCTGGGTCTCGTTGGATCTCATTTGGTATTCTACCCACTCTGCCTTAGTTTCAAAATTCTCAAGCTTACCTTTTAGAAATTTATCTCTTTTAGGATCCGGTCCATGACAGATTCATTGTGATGAAAAACTCTTCCATTGAAAATGTTCACATCATGGACAAGTTGATTAAGAGTAATTTTAAACTGAGACATGGTCTCAAAAATAGAAGAAATATGTGGTACAAGGGTCTGATCATTGACAGAAGAAGCACTGTCTCCAGAGCTTCGACTAGAAGTCAAGGGTCAATTCACGGATAATATGGTGGATTTGATCATCACATAGACGAACGATAGGAAGAGGAGCAGGAGCTTGGTTGTCATTATGATAAGAAGGTCCAGAAGCATTCATATCGGTGGATCAGATAGAAATGGATTTTGTTCAGCAGTCATAGCAGCAAGGTAAGGATTCGGTTGGTTGAAGTCAAAATTGAAGAAGTTCTGAGGAGAACAAGCGGATTGAGTCACATTTGGCGGTGGCATACTAGACTGACCAGTTCTTGATCTAACCTTTAACCAAATACCATCCCGTTTGGCAAAGTCCATACGGTGCAGTGAATGTGCATTAAATACGTCAGAGTGACGTAATGCCACTGCAGTTTCTTCCTTAAGCTTTATATTGAAAAACTCAAATATAGTGAGAAACATTCCGTAGGGCAATGCAGCCTTAGATCTAGACAGGGATTCTTTCATTACGGTCATCATTAGCTGAGGTAGATCAACAGGGTCTTCTATTAAGATGTCATACATTAAACATATGTCTCTATCATTTACAACATTAAACGAACCAGCACGTGGGGCAAGATTTTGGCGATGATACTGTGGAATAATCTATTTTCTACAGATAACATGTTTGCATCTAGAGTTTCAATATTACTAGGTTCATTGTTGTCAATATTAAGGATTAAACCTATTTTATATCCACGTTCACTAGGAAGGACTTCTAAGAAACCATTAGATGGAATATTTAGAGCACAACCTAATGATTTGCAGTCAAGGTCGATTTTAGTCTTTTTCACGAAGGAAGAAATAGTTCCACTACCAAAAGATATGTTTTCATAAAATTCCTTTATAAGCTCAGGATAAATAGGTCTCTTGGTAGATAAAAGCTTATCCCAACCTTGATTAACAAAAAGTTTTCCAATTTTAAAGCCTTTTTGTTCTAAGAAGTTAAAATCAACTAACCTTCCATGAGCAAAGATTTAGAAGCAAGAAGGGAGTTGATCTGGGATGAAGAAGTAGAAGACTTCCGGCGAAGATCAGCACAATCGTCATCTCTTGCGATTGCCTTCTTCTTGGGAGCCATCAACTATCTTCAAGATGATAGATTGAATGAGTGGAGGAAAGGATTGATAGAAGGAGGATGAGAATGAGAGGAGGAGAGGAGAAGACGATCGGTTGAAATGAGGGAGACAGCTTGAATGAAATTGGTTTGGAGAAAAGGTTATATAGGGAGAATCCTTGATGGTTAGCTGGCCAGGTGACTGTTTGGTTGCCTGGTCGTTAACTGCCATCAAAAGAATGAAAAGCTTGTAAATGGCCGGTTGGTGGATATTAAATATAAAAGTTGGCTTTCATAAAGAGAAAAGACTTAAAACTTACAGCATTTAATTTGATACGATGTTCCTTTTAATTGATTTGATTGAAAGATGTCATGAATCATATCAATTCATTAATTGATTCATTAAATGGTTGGATCAAACATTCCTAATTCTCTTCTGATTTCATAAAATTTTGTTTCATCAAGAGGCTTAGTGAAAATATCAGCAATTTGATTTTTAGTATTTAAAAATTTAATAACAACATTTTCATTATTTACGTGATCTCTAATGAAATGATGTCTAATTTCAATATGTTTAGTTCTGGAATGTTGAATAGGATTCTTAGTTAAAGCTGATTGCACTTGTATTATCACATTTTATAGGTATGGCTTTTTGTTTAATACCATAATCTTCTAGCTGTTGCTTAATCCATAAGATTTGAGCACAGCAACTTCCAGCTGCAACGTATTCGGCCTCGGCCGTAGACAGTGCTACTGAAGTTTGCTTTTTGCTAAACCATGAAATTAAGTTAACACCTAGAAACTGGCAAGTTCCAGTGGTTGATTTCCTATCTAATTTACATCCAGCAAAGTCTGAATCAGTGTATCCTATTAAGTCAATGCTAGATTGTTTGTCATACCATATACCTAAATTTACTGTTCCATTTAAATATTTAAATATTCTTTTAACAGCAAGCAAGTGTGATTCTTTAGGATTGGCTTGATATAGCACACATGCAAACACTGAATAAAATATCTGGCCTACTAGCAGTTAAATATAATAATGATCCAATCATGCCTCTATATAATTTTAAATCAACAGACTTTTTAGAATTATAGGATTCAAGTCTACATGATGAGCTCATAGGGGTACCGATACTCTTGGATGTCTCCATGCCAAACTTCTTGATCATTTCTTTGGTATATTTGGATTGGCTTATGAAGATCCCATCTTTGCTTTGTTTAATTTGTAGTCCGAGGAAGTAGTTCAGCTCACCCATCATACTCATCTCGAACTCTCCCTGCATAAGCTTAGCAAAGTCCTTGCACAAAGAATCATTAGTGGCACCAAATATGATATCATCAACATAGATTTGAATAATTAATATATCTTTATTTTATCTTTTAATAAATAAAGTTGTATCCACAGTTCCTCGAATGAAATCATTACTAATCAAGAATTTGCTTAATCTTTCATACCACGCCCGGGCGCTTGTTTCAAACCATATAAAGCTTTGTTCAATTTGAAAACGTGGTTTGGAAACAAGTGATTTTCAAAGCCGGGTGGCTGTTCCACAAAAACTTGTTCAGCAATGTATCCATTTAAGAAAGTGCTTTTAACATCCATTTGATACAATTTAAAATTCATAAACAAGCATAAGCAAGAAGTAATCTAATAGCTTCTAATCTAGCAACTGGGGCATAAGTTTCATCAAAATCAATTCCTCTTCTTGATTATAACCCTTAGCTACTAATCTTGCCTTATTTCTAATTATATTACCATGTTCATCTAATTTGTTTCTATAAACCCATTTAGTTCCAATAATTTGATGATCATGAGGTCTTTCAATAAGAGTCCAAACATTATTTCTTTCAAATTGGTGAAGTTCCTCATGCATGGCATTAATCCAATCAACATCATTTTTAGCATCATCATAACATTTAGGTTCAATTTTAGATACAAATGCTAAGTTATTATAAGCATCTCTAAATGATGATCTAGTTCTAACTCCTTGAGAAGGATCACCAATAATTTGATCTTTAGGGTGACTAAGAACATACCTCCAACCTCTTTCTAATTCATCATTACCTTGTGAGGCTTCAGGTAGGTCAGCGTTCCCTTCTTCATTTACCTCTTGTGTATCTGAGTCGTTCTTATCCTTCAGTGTGATGTCCTTGAATTGATCTTCAATGTCATCTGCATCATTTATACCTTTTCCCTTCCTTGATGGAAGATCATTAGATTCATCAAAGATAACATGAATTGATTCTTCAACTACTAAAGTCTTTTTGTTGAATACTCTAAAAGCTCTACTATGCAAAGAATATCCGAGAAAAATTCCTTCATCAGACTTAGCATCAAATTTATCAAGGTTTGATTTTTCCATTATTTAATACAAAACATCGGCATCCAAAAACATGAAAATAACTTATATTAGGTTTTCTTCCTTTCCAAAGTTCATAAGGAGTCTTTTTCAAAATAGGTCTGATTAATGCACGATTTAAAACATAACATGCAGTGTTAATAGCTTCTGCCCAAAAATATTTTGGAAGATTGCTTTCACACAACATGGTACGCCATTTCCTCTAATGTTCTATTCTTTCTTTCAACTACTCCATTTTGTTGTGGTGTTCTTGGTGCAGAAAAATTATGTTCAATTCCATTTTCATTACAAAATTCTTCAAAAGATTTATTTTCAAATTCTTTTCCATGATCACTTCGTATGATAAAACAGAAGAATTCTTTTTGTTTGTAATTCTTTTAAATAATTTTTGAAATGCTGAAAATGCTTCGTCTTTACTAGATAGAAATAAAACCCATGTAAAGCGAGAGAAATCATCAATAACAACAAAACCGTATCTTTTTCCTCCTAGACTAGTTGTTCTTGTAGGACCAAATAAATCCATATGCAAGAGCTCCAAAGGTCTAGTGGTTGAAACTAAATTCTTTGATTTAAAAGATACTCGGGTTTGTTTTCCAAATTGACAAGCATTACAAATCTTATCTTTTTCAAAAATAAGTTTTGGCAAACCATGTACTAAATCCTTCTTAATTAATTTAGATAGTAAATCCATGCTTGCATGAGCTAGCCTACGATGCCATAACCAACTATTATCAGTTTTATTGTTTGTAGCAACTAGGCAATCAATATTTTGATCATGCAAATCATTTAAATTAACAATGTATACATTACCATGCCTTTGACCAACAAATTCATATTTTCATTAGCAGGATTTTTAACAATGCATAAGGATGATTCAAATGTAACATTAAATCCTTTGTCACATAATTGACTAATACTAAGTAAATTGTGTTTCAGTCCTTTCACAAGCAAAACATTATCAATATAAGCATGAGGTGTGATACCTATTTTTTCAATGCCAATTATTTTTCCTTGGCCATTATCACCGAAAGTAACAACACCTCCATCTTTTGCTTCCAAAGTGATGAATTGTGATTCATCACCGGTCATGTGTCTTGAGCACCCGCTATCCAAGTACCATTGTCTTTTAATTGCTCGGGTTGCAAGACACACCTGCATACACAATTTTAATTTTTTTTTAGGTACCCAAGCTTTCTTGGGTCCTTTAGGGTTAGTCAAGATGGTTCCTTTTGGAACCCATATTTTTCTTATCTTTTGTGTTTGACAAATATAAGCTTTGTGTCCTATTTTTTCACATTTAAAACATGTAATTTTAGTAGAATCATCAGCATGCTCATAATATTTTTTAAAAATTTTGTCTTTCAAAAGTATTGTATCCAAGACCAGCTCTATTGTAAACAACTCTTTGACTATTTAAAATTATTTCTAATTTTTCTTAGCTTAGAGTAAATCTATCAACAATTGGTTTTAATTTATTCACTTCATTTTTCAAATCTTGGTTTTCCTTTAACAATGATTCATTATCCTTTGAAATTCTTTCCTTTTCAAGAGTAAGATTTTTTATTTCATTTTTCAATTCTTTGCTCTTTGAACTTAAATTTGCAAAATCATCAATAAGTTCATAAAATGCACATTGTAATTCATCAAAGGTAAAGTCATCTAAAAAGTTAGGGCTTACCTCATCATTATCAGCCATGAAGCAAACATTGGCAACTTCAGTTTTCTCTTCATCTTCTGAACTGTAGCTTCACTGTCGCTCCAAGTAGCCATCATTGCCTTCTTCTTTATTCTTTTAGATCCTTTCTTTAATAGTGGACAATCTGGTCTGATGTGTCCAGGCTTCTTGCACTCATAGCATGTAGGAGGTTCACTCTTTTCCTTATCTTTGCTATGGTCTCCTTTGACAAAATATTTTCTTTTTTCAAATTTCTTTCTCTTCATGAACTTTTTAAATTTTCTTGAAATAAGTGGCATTTCATCATCTTCTCACTGTCACTTGTGGTTTCTTCACTTTCATCTTCTTGAGTTGCACTCTTCAATGCCATGGTCCTTTTCTTCTTTGATTCATCTTCATCGATATGTTGTCATTGCTGAAGCTCATGAGTCATCAAAGAACCGACCAACTCTTCAAGTGATAAAGTGTTGAGATCTTTTGCTTCTTGAATTGTAGTGACTTTTGCTTCCCATGTCCTAGGTAAAGATCTTAAGATTTTTCTAACAAGATCACTGTTAGCATAAGATTTTTCAAGACTTTTCAGTCCATTAATAATGTCAGTAAATCTTGTAAACATATCAGTAATATTTTCAGTAGGATCCATCTTAAATAATTCATACTTATGAACAAGCATATTTATTTTGGATTCCTTGACTTGATTTGTTCCTTCATGGGTGACTTCAACTCTAAAATTTCCTTGCTAAAGAAATTATGCTCTAAAGTTTGTATCGGACCCTTAGGTAGTGTTTGATAGCTCAAAAGCTATCCCTGGATAAATGTACAGGATAGCATTTATCCAGGGGATAGCTGAGGGAATAAGTACCTTTTAAAATTACAAGTCTGCCATCGAGGGATAACTTTAGTTGTTCCTAAGTTTCCTAAGGAATAAGTTCAGGGGATAACCATGGGTTATCCCCTCTGGTTAAACTTTTTCAGACCTATCCCTTTAGCTGTAGCATTTGGGAATAAGGGGGGATATCCTCCCTTACCACCCATATCAAAGACTGCTTTAGGGTATTCTCTCATAATTCATTATAAATTATCTAAAATATATCTTGAAATACTAGATTTGTTATTCATGACCTTGTTTGTTATTTTTAACTACTATTCCAGTTTATTCAATCTCCGCATCCATTGCTGAATTGAGTAGAATGTAGTATGATGTCAAGACTGCCATGCAAAATTGTTTTAGAAAAGAATTTAGCGAGTATTATCCCTTGGATGCAAGGTAGCACACGCTCTTGGCGCTCTGACTTCTAGACTTGGTTAATCAAGCATATAAAATCTTAGAGTTCTATTGCCAACATATTTGTAGAGAAAAAATAAATAAATAACTGATTTTCTAATAAATTGAATAATGCAACAGAATTACGGATGAATCTTTATCCCTTTGTGATTTGGAAGACTTTTTCCGTTACTGCACCCGGGGCGGTGGACAAAGTCGTTCCCTTATCCCTTTGTGATTTGGGCCGGGCTGATGAGACGGTTCTTCCTGAGGAAAAAAAAAAAAAAGACTTGTTTTCAAAACAAATCGGCTACGTGCGCCGCGTGTGGAACCTTCAAACCTTCGAAATGTCTGTACGCCATGGCGATGACGGCCACAAATTCCAGACGGCAAAGACGAAGTTATAAATATCCCCCACAGCTCTCCAAGGCCAACGCCATTCCCTAAACCCAAACCACAAAGAAGAGTTCCGGGCCGGGCCTCCAACCAAACCAACAATGATATCTGTACCCATTCCAATGTTCCTTTGGGCTCACCAGCACTCCCTTTGGATCAACTCCTTCCTCCTCTCCTTGTTGATATTCTTCTTCTTCTTCTTCTTTTTCCCATCCTTCTATGGCCAAAAGAAAACTGCGCAATCAAATAGGAGGAGGAAGCTCACCTCGCTTCCGTCCCCGCGGAGTTTTCCCCTCATCGGCAACCTCCACCTGCTCGGCTCGCACGCGCATCGCTCCTTGCAGTCGCTCTCCAAGAAGCATGTCCCTCTGATGCTCTTCTACTTCGGCCGCAGCCCCACCATCATTGTCTCCTCCCCGGAAGCAGCGCAGGAGGTCATGAAGACCCACGACCTCGCCTTTGCGAGCAGGCCAAAGTCGCGCATGGCTGACGGGCTTTTATACAATTCCCGTGACGTTGCCTTCTCACCCTATGGCGAGTACTGGCGGCAAGTGAGGCGAATTTCCGTCCTCCACCTGCTCAACCTCAAGAGGGTGCAGTCCTTTCGAACGATTAGAGAAGAGGAGGTGAAGCTAATGATCGATAACATTCACCGTGCCACCTCTAGCATGCAACCTGTGAATCTTAGCAAGTTCATGTCCAGCCTTACCAATGATATAGTCTGCAGAGCGGCTTTTGGGAGGAAATACTCTGATGTTGGAAGAGGAGAAGATATTTTCTTCTGGAAAAATTTTTGGTTTCTTTCTTTTTTCATGCTGAAACGTGAAAGGATACATGGCCTTTTATAATTACAAAATGACTCTTGGTCTTCCACAATACTTAATTCAGAATAACAACTTACTATGCAATTAAATAACAGCAATTTCCTATGCAATTAAATAACAGCAATTTCCTATGCAGTAATTAAATAATATCAACTTCCTATGCAGCAATTTCCAATAATCAAGTTTAGTTTCCAACACCCCCCTTTAAACTTGATTCTTCATGACTCCAAGCATGCTTCTCAACTTCTTAAACTCTTCTTCCTTGAGGGCTTTTGTGAAGATATCAGCTACCTGATCTTTTGTTGAAATGTGGAGAAGTTGTACTTCTTGATTTTTGATACAATCTCAAATGAAGTGAAATCTTGTATCAAATGTTTACTTCGATCATGGAAGACTGGATTTTTGCAAGTTGTATAGCAGATTTATTATCAACAAAAATGTTGGTTGGCTCTTCATGTGAAATCTTCATTTCTTGTAGTAGTCTTTGAAGCCAAAGTGCATGACAAACACAATTTGCTGCAGCAACATACTCTGCTTCACATGATGAAAGTGTAACAATTTGTTATTTCTTTGAAGACCATGTAAATGCTCCACTTCCAATATAAAAGGCAAATCCACTCGTACTTTTTCTATCATCAATATCTCCTGCCCAATTGCTATCACAAAAACTAACTAATTTTATTGGATTAGTAGATGAATAGAAAATACCATAATCTTGCGTACCTTTAATATATCGAAGGATTCTTTTTGCAACAATTAAATGATCCATTCTTGGCTTCTCCATGTAACGACTTATAACTCCAACACTATAAGCAATATCCGGCCTTGTATTTGTAAGATATCTTAAGCTTCCAACCAAACTTTTATAATATGTTGGATTGACAAGATCTCCTTCTTCATCTTTACTTAATTTAGTATTGTATTCAATTGGAGTGGTGCTTGAATTGCAATTCTTCATCTTGAATTTCTCCAAAATTTCCTTTGCATATTTGCTTTGTGAAATAAATATGCCTTCATCTGATTGATTTACTTCAATACCCAGAAAATAAGACATTAAGCCAAAATCTGTCATTTCAAATTCTTTGATCATTGAAGTCTTGAAAACTTCAATCATTGCAAGATTATTTTCTGTGAATATTAAATCATCCACATATAGACAAACAAATAGAACATCACCAACATGATTAGACTTCATATAAAGAGAATATTCAAGAAGGTATTTTTGAAAACCATTTTCAGCAAAATACTTGTCAATCCTTGTATTCCAAGCTCGTGGAGCCTGTTTCAATCCATAAAGAGCTCGTTTGAGTTTGTAGACTTTGTCTTCTTGTCCTTTTTGAATGAAACCCAAAGGTTGTTCTACATAGACTTCTTCATTCAAATATCCATTCAAAAAAGCTGATTTCACATCCATTTGAAAAATTTTCCATTTCATTTGTGCTGCTAAGGAAATGAGAAGGCGTACCGTTTCCATTCGAGCAACAGGAGAGAAAACTTCATCATAGTCAATGCCATATTGTTGTTTGTAGCCTTTTACTACCAAGCGGGCTTTGTGTTTTTCTATTTCTCCACTTGCATTTGTTTTTGTTTTATACACCCATTTGACTCCAATGGCTTGATGACCTTGGGGAAGATTTGTGAGTTCCCAAGTGTCATTTTTCTCTATTGATGAAATTTCTTCATGCATGGCATTTCTCCATTTTTCTTCTTTATTTGCTTCATAAAACTCAATTGGATCATAACCTGCAAAAAGACAAAACATAGTATAATCATTAGCATCAAGACGCCTTGTGACGTCAAGCAATTCTTGCACACTCCGAGTTTTGTGTGCTCTATTTGAGGATGAGCCACTGGAACTTTCTTGTGGAGATGAATGTCTTGGACTTTGTTGTGGAGTTGATGGAATTTCTTCTTGATGTTGTGACTCTTCTTCTTCATTATTTTCTTGCATTTTATTGTTATCTTGCCAGCTCCACATTTGCTTTTCATCAAATTCAACATCTCTTGAAAAAATCACTCTCTTTGTAATAGGATTATACAACTTATAGCCACTTGAATTTTCAGCATATCCTAAAAGAATACACTTTTCTCCTTTGTCATCAAGTTTGATCCTTTTCTCATCAGGCACTTTGACATAAGCAACACTTCCAAAAATGCGAAGATGATCAACCTTAGGCTTGTATGAACTCCATGCTTGCTCAGGTGTCATATTGTGAAGCCTTTTTGATGGAAATCTGTTCAACAAATAAACTGCACAAGCAACTGCTTCTCCCCAAAATTCTTTAGGCATATTTTTATCTTTCAACATGCATCGAACCATATTTAAAATAGTTCGATTTTTTCTTTCTGAAACCCCATTTTGCTGAGGTGAATAAGGCATAGTAACCTGATGAAAAATTTCTTGTGCTTTGAAAAAATTTGAAAACTCTTTGGATAAATACTCACCACCACGATCCGATCTCAAAGCTTTAATTTGAAAACCACTTTGTTTTTCAACAAGCAACTTAAATTCCTTAAATTTCTGAAACACTTCACTCTTTTTTTTAATAAATAAACCCATGTCTTTCCAGAATAATCATCAGTGAAGGAAAGATAATATTCATTACCTCCCATAGTTGTTGGTTTGATTGGGCCACAAACATCTGAATGTATCAATTCCAATGGTTTTGTTGCTCTTCTTGATCTTCCTGAAATGAAGGTTCTCCTTTGTTGCTTTCCAACTATGCAAGTTTCATATTTTTCCTTAGACATTTTCAGCCAAGGCATTCCTGTCACCATATTCTTGCTAGACAAAAGTTTTAATCCATCAAAGTTTAAATGTCCATATCTAAGATGCCATAGAGTAGAGTCATCAAGACTTTGTGTTAACATACAAGAGGAGCCATCAACATGCAAACTTAGCTCAAACATTCTATTTTTTGACATAGGAACATGTGCAATAAGAGTATTGTTGTTGTCTCTGATAGAAAGACCCAATTCTTTCATGTGAATGTCATAGCCTTTTTCAAGCAATTGGCCCAAACTAAGAATGTTATTTTTAATGTCTGGAACATAATAGACATCTGAAATAAAATTTTGAGTGCCATTTTGAAGCTTGATAAGGATTTTACCTTTTCCTTCAACTGGCCTTTTAGAGAAGTCTCCAAAAGTCACCGAGCCTTTGAAGCTTTCATCCATCTTAAAAAACATGTCCTTTATCCCACACATATGATTGCTAGCACCTGTGTCTAGATACCAAGTACTTCTTTTGATAGCACCAGAAATGTTATTGTAGGCCAAAAGTAGAGTTACTTCTTCTTCTTGTTCTTTTGTAAAATGAATTTTCTCATCAACATAATTAACATTATCTTTGTACCAACAATCTTTAGCATAGTGCCCATATTTTTGCAAATAAAACATTGTAGTGCTTGTTGTCCATACCTTCCTCTTCCTCTAGGATTAAAAAATCTTCCTCTACCACGACCTCGGGCATGGTGGTCTCTTATGTCTCCTTGACTTCTTTGAGGTTGATCTTGATGAAATCTTCCACCTCTTCCTCTTCTTCCACGGCCTCGACCATGGAAACTTATTTGACCTTTAAGATCACCTTTTTCTTGTAGTGTAAGATTTGTTTGAAGTACTTGCTCGATGGGTTTCTCCTCCATCCTTTTAGCAGCTTTTGCTCATGTGCTTGTAAAGAGCCCATGAGTTGCTCTATAGTCATCTCTTCTAATTCCTTTGATTCTTCAATGGCTACAACAATGAAGTCAAATTTTGCATCTAAAAAGCGCAAAATTTTCTCCATGATTCGAACATTAGTAATTTCTTCTCCATTTCTTTTCAATTGATTGACTATAGACATCAATCTTGAAAAATAATTAGAAATTGACTCCCCAGTTACCATTTTGAAAGATTCAAATTCAGACCTCAAAGATTGTAGCCGAATCTTTTTTACCTTTTCTGCTCCTTTATGTGCCTTATGCAATAAGTCCCATGCCTCCTTTGATGTTGCATCTCCAGCGATAATCTCGAATGTGCCTTCATCTACACTTTGGTATAGTGTGTAGAGAGCCTTCTTATCTTTCTTTTTTGACTCCTTATGTTGCTTTCTTTGCTCTTGTGTGAGCATTGCTTCACCTTCGGTCGGCTCCATATAGCCGTCTTCTACAAGATCCCAAACATCAAAGGATCCAAGCAAAGCCTTTATTTGGATACTCCAGTTGTCATAGTTGTCTTTGGTGAGTTTGGGTATTTGGGATTGAACAAAGTTCATGGAGGCCATGGATCTTTTGTGGCTCTGATACCAAATTTGTTGGAAGAGGAGAAGATATTTTCTTCTGAAAAAATTTCTGGTTTCTTTCTATTTTTTCATGCTGAAACGTGAAAGGATACATGGCCTTTTATAATTACAAAATGACTCTTGGTCTTCCACAATACTTAATTCAGAATACAACTTCCTATGCAATTAAATAACAGCAATTTCCTATGCAATTAAATAACAGCAATTTCCTATGCAGTAATTAAATAATATCAACTTTCTATGCAGCAATTTCCAATAATCAAGTTTAGTTTCCAACATCTGAAGAGGTTGGTGGCGAGAATGTGTTCAGGGAAATGCTTACAGAGCTCACGGCAATGCTGGGAGCGTTCCCTGTGGGGGACTTCACTCCTTGGCTGGGTTGGGTTGATTGGTTGAGAGGCTTGGATGCGAGGGTGAGGAACACCTCCAAACAAGTAGACTCTTTCATCGAGAGAGTAATAGAGGACCGTCTCCAGGTTAAGAGAGATGTAAATGATGATCACAAGGAAAGCGGCTACTTCGTCGATGTTCTTCTCTCCCTCAACAATGATAAGGACGACACCATCGACGTTTCACTCGGCAGGGACAGTATCGAGGCTCTCATTTTGGTAGCCTACTCGGTCTCATCAGTCGTCTCGTCTCATCTTTCTTCTTACTCTTGGTGTGCATGGCAACGTTTAGGGTAGAATTCCTATCTTTTTTTATTTTTCCTTTTCCTTTTTTTCCGACAGGATATGTTTGTTGGCGGCACTGATACGACGTACACGACGATGGAATGGACAATGACAGAGCTGATCAGGCACCCAGAAGAAATGAAGAGAGTGCAAGAGGAAGTAAGAAAGGTTCTTGGGTTAAAAGAGAGGGTGAAAGAGGAATTGCTAGATGGTATGCACTACTTGAAGGCAGTGATTAAAGAGGCTCTGAGGTTGCACCCACCAGCTCCTTTATTGATCGCGCGGGAATCGATCGAAGACACGCAGTTGCAGGGCTATGATATTCCAGCAAGGACCAGAGTCATGATTAATGCTTGGGCAATTGGAAGGGATCCCAAATCATGGGAGAGGGCCGACGAATTCTGGCCTGAGAGGTTTGTGAACAGCTCTGTAGATTTCAAAGGGCAGGACTTCCAATTTATACCATTCGGTGCTGGCCGGAGAGGCTGCCCTGGCATTGGTTTTGCGATCCCCACCCTCGAGCTCGCTCTGGCCAATTTATTGCATCATTTTGATTGGGAGCTGGCCGACGGGATGGAAGAGGAGGCATTGGATACGAGTGAATCAACGGGAATTGTTTCGCACAAGACTTTAAACCTGATTCTTGCGGCAAAACCTCGAGTACGTACTCAAGGTTAAAATAAACCGTACGTATTTTTCTGCGTTATATTTTTCATTTGGCATCTCAGTTGTTAGGTTTCAATCATGAGTTCCATTTTTAATATTATATGCAGAAGAAGCACCAACACGTTGCATGAAGCATGGCTATGACAAATTCTGATGGGTAAACATGTGGATGCGTGATGCTGTTGGGACTCAGATCGGAAGACTTTTCTGAGAAGAGAAGCATCGTTATTACTTAGATTGGAAAACTATATGGTGTTCATTTGTATCGATATTTGTGGAAGAGGCTAGTCTCCAACAGTATTGATGAAATACTTATCTTATGTTTTAATTTATTTTGGAGTATCTAGACGGTATCTAGAATGTCACAAGGCCTTGTTGGTAGATATTTATTTAATAAATGGGCCTACATGTATCATTAATTATGTATTGTAAGTTGTCTAAAAAATTATCTCTTTTGAAGTGATCTTATATGGATTAAGTTATTGGGATTAATGACATCTCATTTAGCATGAACTTTTTAATGTGTAGATCTCAAAAGTCTTATTTCTAATTTTATGTTGGGCAAAATAAAAATAAGAAAAGCTCAAAAGTCATTACTTTTTTTGAACAGATATGAACTCAAAAGTGGTACGAACTCAAAAGTCATTACTCTTCGTGAAAGAGTATGAACTTATTATAAAAGAATATGATCCCAAGTTATATACATAATTTCTTTCCTGACATTCCATTATTAGAAAAGAAGAGATTCTATACTCTTTAACAAAACTTTGCATATAAGGATTGAAAGATCAGTAACCCATAAGTTCCTTCATCATATTCTCCATGGATTCAGCTATCCTTCCGTTCTGTTCATTCTATTGATGATTTAATATGAAAAACCTTAAATTTTGATGAAGGTTTTTACCTTTAAAGTATCTCCCTTAAATTTCCTAATAAGTGGTATCAGAGCCTGAGTTAAATCATTAAGAGATAAAGTTTTCAATTCACTATATATATATTTTGGATATGTGTGAATTCAATGGATTTGAAGTTTCAAACAAATAAATTCAGTTTGAAATGTACTATATATTTACTTTGGATATACGTGAATTCAATGGATTCGAAGTTTCAAAAAAATAAATTCAGTTTGATAACATTGCTTTTATTTAAATTTAAATAAACATCAAGAAAACACCAAGGATGGTTGCACTATCTAATATGTGATATTCAAATAAATTATTTTGAAGGAAACTCGTATAAAAATTCTTCTGCTTTTCTTTTATTTCAATATCTGATATTCTAAATTAATTTAATTAAAACATCATGTTACTAAAGTAACTCTTTTATGTAAATTAATTTATTTGAAATATCAAAACAATTGCATGTTTGTAATTTATGCCAATAGTGATTGGCTTAAAGGAAGGTTATTTTTGGCCAAGTTTCAAACATACCTATGGTAATAAATATGTGAATATTATTAAGTTTTTCATGTGCGAAATAAGCCAAATCAAAGAAAGGCTTATTGTTTGATAGGATTGATTATCAATGTTTGATTACTGCATTGATAGTACCATTTACAAATTAAGATTTCTGTCCAAAGATTGAATATCAATGTTGCGCTAGGTATCTTATGATGGGCCCTATCATTATTTGAATTTATTGCTTAAATTATATATATGTGGATTATGAGCTTAATTGTATTTTTGTTTTATTCTTTGCTCAATCAATTCCTCTGCTTCTATAATATCTGCAAATATAAATTTTATACCTATGTTAAATGGCATAAACTTCAAATATTGGAAAGAGAACATTATGATTGTTCTTGATTGCATGGATCTAGACCTTATATTTTGAGAGAAATGACTCGCTAATCTTATGGACGAAAGTTCTATTGAAGATAAAAGGAACTTTGGAAAATAGGAATATTATATTCGGATGAGTCTTATGATCATGAAGCTTGCAATTATAAAAATATTTAGGGGTGCTATGTCTAAAGAGACTAATGCCAAATTATTCCTTGAGAAAATTGAAAGGGGTTTTACTAAAAATAAAAAGGCTTAAACTAGCACACTATTGGCTAGTCTTATTTTAATAAAGTATAAAGGACAAGAAAACATAAGAGAGTATATCATGGAGATATCTCATCTTCTTTTAAAACTAAAAGCATTAAAGTTAGAGTTGTCTAAGGATTGCTTGTGCACTTTAATTTATATCTTTTCATGCACAATTCAGTCAATTCAAGGTTAGCTATAATTATCAAAAGAATAAATGAATTTTCTATTCAAAATCAAGATATTGCTCCTGAAGAGCAAACTCAACAAATTCAAGATACTCAAGAGCAAATGCCATTAAGAAGATCTACTAGAGAAAGAAGAAATGCAATTCTAGATGATTATATTATTTTTCTCCGAGAACATGAGGCTACCATTGGAGTAATGAAAGCCATGCAAAGTTTTAACTCTTAAAAGTAGATTGATGCCATGAATGAAGAGATTAAGTCTATAAAAGAACATTATATTTTGGATCTTGTCTATTTGCCTGAAGGTGTGACGCCCATTGGTTACAAATGGATATTTAAGACGAAGAGGAACTTAAAAGGTAATGTGAAAAAATATAAGGCACATTTTGTTGCAAAAGGCTTTACTCAAAAGAAAGGCATTGACTATAAAGAACTTTTTCTTTAATTTTTTCAAACACTCTTTTAGGACTATAATGGTAATTGTATCTCATTTTAATCTTGAGTTATATCAGATGGATATAAACGCCGTATTTCTCAATGGTGACATTGATGAAATAATATATAGTACAATTAGATAACTTTGTATTAGGAGATGCAAAGAAAATAATTTACAAATTAAAGAAATATATCTACGGGCTCAAGCAAGCTTCCCATCAATAGTATCATAAATTTCATCAAATTATTAACTCATTTGGTTTTAAGGTGAATTTAGTTGATGATTACATGTACCATAAGTTTAGTGGAAGTAAACACATCTTTCTGGTTTTATATGTCGATGATATATTTCTTATAAGTAACGATATAGGGTTATTGCATGAAACCAAGAGATTTCTATCAAATAAATTTAAAATGAAAGATCTTGAAAATGCCTCTTTTTTATTAGGGATTCAAATATAATAGGATCGTTTCGCGATATTCTTGGATTATCACAAAAGAGTTATATCGAAAGGGTTCTTAAGAGATTTGGCATAAAAGATTGTAAACTGGTTGACACCCCTATTTCTAAAGGAGACAAGTTTAATTTCAATCAGTTCCCCAAGAATGAGTTTGAAATGAAAGGGATGCAAAAGATTTTCTATGCGTCAACTATAGGGAGTTTAATGTATGCTCAAGTATGTACGCATCCAGATATTGCATAGATATTTAAGTAATCTAGGAATAGATCACTGAAAAGCAACCAAACGGGTTATGCGGTACTTACAGAGAGTAAAGAACTATATGCTTATATACAATTGATCAGATCAGTTAGAGATTGTTGGGTATTCTGATTTTGATTTTGTTGGATGCTAAGATAGTCGGAAATCCATATCAGGCTACATCTATCTGTTGACTGGAGGAGCTATTTTTTGGAAGAGTACTAAGCAGATACTCATAGCTTCCTCTACTATAGCAGTATAATACATAGCTTATTGTGAGGTATCCAATTATAAAATATGGTTGCAAAATTTTATCACTGGACTACAAATTTTAGATGGTATTAAAAGAGCATTAAAGTTATTTTGTCACAATAAGTTAGCAATGTTATATTCCAACAACAATAGAAACTCATCAAAATCAAAGCATATAGACATTAAGTTCCTTATTATTAAGGAAAGAGTTCAGAGTGAACAAATATCTATAAAACATATCAGTACAAACTCATTCGTTACAGATTCACTCACAAAAGCTTTACCACACAAGATCTTTCATGAGCACATTCCTCATATGGAAGTTGTATCATTAGAGGATATGCTTGTCTAGTGAAAGTTTGTATTTGGATGCTTTTCTATTATAAATGTACTTTATGAATATTTTCTGTACAATAAATTTTATATTTAATTTTTACTCTAAATTTGGTTGTTATGATTTCATTAAAGAATAAAGTAGGATCAGTTGGAAATAGGCACATGTAGATCACATTACATGTGCCCTGCTATAGATCCATACTTGATCTAAGTCGTTAGTTATATTAATATACTAACCATTGGTAGATCTAGTTACAATACATGTAACGAAAATCGCTTTGATCGTATATTGATATGATTGATGGGCCAGATTATTTGAGATGATATTTAGTAAAGATAACAAGTTTTGAGCTCATAAGGTTATTTAGCAATGCATGATTGTATTTTGACATATGTCGCCCAAGTGAAAGATTGTTAGATATTTATCTAATATATGGACCTACATATATCATTAATTATATATTGTAAGCTATTTATGGAATTATCCATTTTGAAATGATCTTATATGGATTAAGTTATTGGGATTAATGGCATCACATTTGGTATGAACTTTGTAATGTGTAGATCCCAAAAGTCTTATTTCTAATTTTATGATAGGCCAAAATAGAAATAAGAAAAGTTCAAAAGTCATTACTCTTCATAAAAGGGTATGAACTTATTATAAAAGGGTATGATCCCGAGGTCATATACATAATTTCTTTTCTGATATCCCATAATTAGAAAAGAAGAGATTCTATACTCTTTAAGAAGACTTGTGCATATAAGGCTTGGAAAATCAAAAACCCACAAATTTCTTCATTATATTCTTTATGGATTTAGGTACGCTTCCACTCTATGCATTCTATTGATGATTTAACATGAAAAATCTTATATTTTGATGAAAAATTTTATCTTTAAAGTATCTCTCTTAAATGTCCTAACGCTTCTCTCTTGAAAATCATCGGTCTTTGATTACATCAGCCCCCACGTGCACAACTGCATGAAGGAAATTAAACTAAAGGTGGAATATGATGAAAACTAATAATTATGAGATCTATAAAATGCTTACATGGTTTTTAATACATTACCCATATAATTTTTTCCAGTGATCCTCTAATGTTTTGAAAAGGCCAATGATATAGCACTCTATATTTTGAGTTGAAGAGAAATTTAAGAATCTTTTGAAGCAATATTCCATCATAATAGTGTTTCGCTAAAGGCCTTCTCTTCTTTCAGGCACGGGCGAGTCTTTATTTATTCTGTAGCTTCACATTAAGAAACAACTATTCAGTACTACTATCTATTACCAAGGAATCATTAATATATACTTTCTTCCTCTCTCCCCTCCATGCTCTTGTATTATACATGTAAATATCGAAACTCTAATAAAAACAATGATAAAGTTTCTACCCTCTCGATTTTTCAATCAAAAAAAAAAGAAAAAAAATCTACTCTGGTCTCACAGATATCATCGCACAATGAAGAGGAGAATTATGTGGGTAGTCTATTAATTCATCACCAACCACTCCACATCTAGTCTCCCTCGTCTCCCATGCATTGTCGTATCTCCTTCCATCTTCAATTTTTTTGCTTGTATTTCTTCTCTTTTAGAAATGTTGATTTGCTAAACATTAAAGGACATTTATGCATAGATGAATCTTTTTGCAAGAAAGAACTGGTGTGCCACGAAGTTGTTTTTGTCTTCTCTGTTTCCTAGTTTTCTTGTTTTGGAAGAGGGGAAACTAGATGGTCTTCTACCACTCAATCGTAATATTCTGATATTCTCAATATTTTTATATGATCGTAATATTTTGATGTTACTGATATGGATTGAGTGGGCACTATCCAATAACCGAGTAGATCCATGTCAACTAGAGGCACATCCATATCGGATTGTAGCTGATAAGGATTGAGTGGGCTGATGACCTTCAATAATCTTGGTTGGTACCGAATGAAGTTGAATCCCTACAAGTGTGCATTCGGAGTCACTATTGGAAAGTTTCTAGGTTTTATGGTAATCCAGCAGGTATTTGAGGTGAACCCCGAAAAGATTCGAGCAATCCTTGATATGAGGCAGCCCGCCAATAAGAAAGAGGTGCATTAACAGCTTACTGGGAGAGTGGTGGCTTGAATCAATTCTTGTCAAGGTTTATCAAGAGGTGCCTACCCTTCTTCAAGGTCTTATGCAAGGTAAACAACTTTGATTGGATGAAGAAGTATCGGAAGGCTTTAAAGGAGTTTAAGGAGTTCTTATCCTCCCTGCCTCTGCTGTCGATGCTGAAGGAAGCGGAGAGTCTCTTTCTTTATCTTGCCTCCTTCATGGAGGCGGTCAGCTCTGTGCTTATCCAAGTCAACTCTGACGAGACACAAAAGCCAGTTTACTACACCAGTAAGGTGGTTCATGACGCAAAGATCAGGTACTTACCAAAAAAAATATTTTTGCATTAATTATCTTTGCTAAGTATCTCAGGCCTTACTTTCAAGCTCACTCTGATGATTGGCTAAGTGGGCCATCAAGCTAGAAGAATTTGATATCTTCTATTGGCCAAGGTCAAGCATGAAGTCTCAAGTTCTAGCGGACTTCGTGATTGAGTGCACCTGGGCTAAGAGCCAGCCAGAGGAGTCTCTCCTTCAATAGATCCGACTACTAAGACGGATGAGACAGGAGAGACCTAGATTCTTCACATCGATGGTGCCTCTAACTCCCAAGGGAGTAGAGCGGAACTGATCTTTGCAAACCCGGAGGGGACAATAACAAAATATGCCCTCCGGTTCCTCTTCAAGGCAACAAGAAAGAGGAGCTTCAGCTACTGGCCCATCACAAAGAGGACTGTTTATGTCACCAGAAGGCCTGCAAAGAGCTATTGACACCGCAGTTGCAGCCTCACGAAGAAAGTGCTTCACAAGAAACTATGCGGGACCCAAGACTACTATCAGCCTCTGAATTGGGGGGTAGAGATACTAGACAATGTTCAGCGGTCTTGTGTGTGCTCGTGCCACTCAATAGCAGTCAGCAATATGGATGCAACAGAATAACAGAACCATCAAGCAATAGGAACAACCGAAGACTGTTGTTGTCAGGTAGAGAATAGGGGCGATAGTAGGCGATACCTTTACCTGACTCATCCAAACCATTGAATTTTTGGATTGGATAGCAAGAAGTTGATCATGTCTTGGCTGGTGAAAGCTATGCATTGATTCCCTCTTCTCGTATTGGGTCGAGAACGAAAGCTTTCTAATGTGGGCAGAGACTTCAGGATCGACCGTAACTAAACGATCCTCTAGTTCGATATTTTATCTCTCTAGGTGCTCTTACAATATAAGACATTTGTTTTAACCAAGCTGAGTATGAGGATGTGTTGGCAGGATTAAGGCTTACATGAGAACTCAAAGTAATATGAAGCCCAAGACCCCATCATGTCTTGGTACTTAGACAAAGTTTGATTGTAAGCCTCCACATTAGCCTACTTCGGCATCAGTTACATCCTCAGAGGCAAAAATGCCAGGGCTAACACTCCCTCGGCTGGCCACATCAATGGATAGTGCCCTGGCAAGAACTTATATTGAGTATCTAAAAGCTTCAAGTATTGACGTCGCAGAGGAAGTATTGCCAGTCACATAAGAGCCGACTTGGATGAATGCCTACGTTTGCTATCTCACCGATGTCACTCTTCCAAACGATCGTGAAGAAGCCAAATTGCTCAAATAGAGAGCTTCCAGATTCATAATACTAGATGGATGGCTATATAGAAGGTCGTTCTTCTATCCTTTGCTCAAGTGCCTAGGCCTAGCAAATGCCGACTATGTTCTTTGAGAGATCCACGAAGGCATGTGTGGGAATCACCTAGGGGGCAGGTCATCGCTAGTGTATAAGGTGCTTCACCAAGAATATTATTGGCTCACCTTGTAAAAGGATGTGGCCGAGTTAATCTAAAAATGTGATAGGGACCAACGATATGCACACATCCAGCGGTAACTCGCTTCCCACCGAAGCCAGCTCTCATCCCTGTGGCCTTTGACTCAGTGGGGAATGGACATCGTTAGTCTATTTCCCTCGGCATCGGGCCAATAGAGGTTATTGCTCGTTGCCATTGACTACTTCACCAAATAGATCGAAGTTAAGGCCCTGGCACATATTACTGAGAGCAAGGTGAAGTCCTTCTTTTTGAAGTCCATCATATGCCACTTCAGGCTATCCCACACTATCATCACCAACAACGGTCAGTAATTCAACAATAAAACTTTAAAAGAATTCTATGCCGAATTAGACATTCGCCATCGACTCACCTCTGTTAGCCACCCAAAGACCAATAAAGAAGCCAAGGTGATGAACAAACCATCCTTCAGGGCCTTCGAACCCGACTAGATGAGTTCAAAGGTAGATGGGTAGAAGAGCTTCCGAGCATGCTATGGGCTTACCATACAACTCTGAGCATACCCATTGGAGAGACACCATTCAGACTCATCTTCGGGTTAGAAGCACTCATACCAGTTGAGATCGGCCTCCCAAGCTTGCAGGCGGAATCATACAATGAAAAAGATAACCCCACACTGCTTAGGGCCAATCTCAACCTCATCGACGAAGTGCGTGACCAAGTGCGGATCAAAATGGCAACATTTCATCAGTAAACAGTGAAATACTACTATGCTCGTGTGTGTTTTAAGGCAAGCTCTGTCCAAATTGAGAAGGACCCTATCGAATCACCTAGGCATTTCATAAAGGAGCCTATCGGATTGAAGAACTCGATAAAAATCTAATCCCCCCACATGGAATGCAGAAAATCTCCGCATGTATTACCAATAACATATAAGAGTCCATTTGAGGGGATTTTTGACATACCGCTTCATCATCCAGCCTCCTTGCGGATTGAAGACCTACCTCCCTACTTCGCATCAAATGAGTCCAATTGACAATAGTTGGGAGACGTCAACCTTCTGGCTCACAGTTGATAGATGCCTACCTCTCGACTCTGCATCGAATGAGTCTAGTCAACTCACGGTTGAAAGACGTCGACCTTCCGACTCTACATCGGATGAGTCCAGCAGACTCACAGTTAGAAAATATTGACCTCCTAGCTCATAGTTGATGAACGCCTGCCTCCTGACTCCATATTGGATGAGTCCAGTCGGCTCACAGTTGGGAGATATCAACATTCTGGC
The DNA here is from genome assembly GCA_900491605.1 of Calamus simplicifolius. Classification (NCBI taxonomy): domain Eukaryota; kingdom Viridiplantae; phylum Streptophyta; class Magnoliopsida; order Arecales; family Arecaceae; genus Calamus; species Calamus simplicifolius. The sequence continues at coordinate 5,558 of UESW01004979.1, read as the reverse complement.
TCATAGTTGATGGACGTTTGCCTTCTGATCCCGCATCGGATGAGTTCAATTGGCTCATAGTTGGAAGACATCGACTTCTCAGCTCATAGCTGATGGACGCCTGCCTTTCAGCCCCATCCTTGGCGTTTTCTTGATGTTTATTTGAATATCACATATTAGATAGTGCAACCATCCCTGGCATTTTCTTGATGTTTATTTAAATTTAAATTTAATTTAAATTTAAAGAAAAGCAACATTATCAAACTAAATTTATTTTTTTGAAACTTCAAATCCATGGATTCACGCATATCCAAAGTAAATATATAGTAAATTTCAAACTGAATTTATTTGTTTGAAACTTCAAATCCATTGAATTCACCCATATCCAAAATATATATAATGAATTGAAAACTTTATCTCTTAATGATTTAACTCAGGCTCTGATACCACTTATTAGGAAATTTAAGGGAGATACTTTAAAGGTAAAAACCTTCATCAAAATTTAAGGTTTATCATATTAAATCATCAATAGAATGAACAGAACGGAAGCATAGCTGAATCCATGGAGAATATGATGAAGGAACTTATGGGTTATTGATCTTTCAATCTTATATGCAAAGTTTTGTTAAAGAGTATAGAATCTCTTCTTTTCTAATGATGGGATGTCATGAAAGAAATTATGTATATAACTTGGGGATCATATTCTTTTATAATAAGTTCATACTCTTTCATGAAGAGTAATGGCTTTTGAGTTCGTACCACTTTTGAGTTCATATCCTTTCAGAAAAAGTAATGACTTTTGAGCTTTTCTTATTTTTATTTTGGCCCAACATAAAATTAGAAATAAGACTTTTGAGATATGCACAATAAAAAGTTCATGCTAAATGAGATGTCATTAATCCCAATAACTTAATCCATATAAGATCACTTCAAAAGAAATAATTTTTTAGACAACTTACAATACATAATTAATGATATATGTAGGCCCATTTATTAAATAAATATCTACCAACAAGGCCTTGTGACATTCTAGATACCGTCTAGATATTCCAAAATAAATTAAAACATACAGATAAGTGTTTCATCAATACTGTTGGAGACTAGCCTCTTCCACAAATATCGATACAAATGAACACCATATAGTTTTCCAATCTAAGTAATAACAATGCTTCTCTTCTCAGAAAAGTCTTCCAATCTGAGTCCCAACAGCATCATATCCACATGTTTATCCATCAGAATTTGTCATGGCCATGCTTCATGCAACGTGTTGGTGGTTCTTCTGCATATAATATTAAAAATGAAACTCATGATTGAAACCTAACAACTGAAATGCCAAATGAAAAATATAACGCAGAAAAGTACGTACGGTTTATTTTAACCTAAAGTACGTACTCGAGGTTTCGCTGCAATAATCAGATTTAAATTCTTGTGCGGAACAATTCCCGTTGATTCACTCGTATCCAATGCCTCCTCTTCCATCCCATCGGCCAGCTCCCAATCAAAATGATGCAATAAATTGGCCAGAGCGAGCTCGAGGGTGGGGATCGCAAAACCAATGCCAGGGCAGCCTCTCTGGCCAGCACCGAATGGTATAAATTGGAAGTCCTGCCCTTTGAAATCTACAGAGCTGTTCACAAGCCTCTCAGGCCAGAATTCCTCGGCCCTCTCCCATGATTTGGGATCCCTTCCAATTGCCCAAGCATTAATCATGACTCTGGTCCTTGCTGGAATATCATAGCCCTGCAACTGCGTGTCTTCAATCGATTCCCGTGCGATCAATAAAGGAGCTGGTGGGTGCAACCTCAGAGCCTCTTTAATCACTGCCTTCAAGTAGTGCATGCCATCTAGCAATTGTAAGATCCATTAAAGGATATTTTTTAATAAACATAATGGCCAAGATCTTAGAATAAATGATTTTTACATGAAAACATACATGAAAACATAAACCAAGAATGTGTACCTTGATCCATTGATATTCGTTCTTCATTGACGAGGAACGAGAGGCTACGTATGTGTTAACGACAGATTGAGTTTCTTCCTCTTTCCTAATTCTCTCCCTTATCTGTTTTGATGGTCAAACAGACTATATATAGAAGAGAGAGGACCAATCTGATAATACGATAAATTTCTCTTTCCATCAAAGAGAGGTTATCATATAACAACTTCCCAAAGATAAACCAATAGGAAATTAGCTCTATTAAACCATCATTATCACTTAAATTTAAATATATGATAAAATCAGATATCATAATTATCATTTAAAATAAATAAATGATAAATCAATCATATATCCACGTGGGCCACATAAAAGGAAACGCTAACATTCTCCCACTTGGCCCATGTAAGATATTAAACATACTAGTTTAATAATCAATCATAATGCGCATAACAGAAGCTAAAATCCTTCATAATATTGGTCAAATGTGAAGTCATAATTAAGCAAAAAACTAATAAGGATCATGATGGTTATATGCTATTGTTTTGACGTACTCCCTTCCATGTATCACATTACTAGTTCTATATTTAACATGACCTATAATGAGAATTGCAATAAGGTCTAACAATAATGTCTTTATCAAAGACAAATCCTATTAATATTCTCATAATTCATTTATGTATATATCAGCATAATTAAACAGGATCTATAAGTGATTCAGAAACAATAATTAATTGAGCTCAGAGTGTCAAATACATAAGGAACTTAAAGCTTTAAACATAACATCACTAATGGTTTTCAATAATGCCCATTCTTTCGACATGTTCATGAAATATCTTTGGCGGCAACCCTTTAGTCAGCGGATCTATAATCATGAGATTGGTGCTAATATGTTCAATTGACACTCTTTGTTTCTGAACTTCTTCTTTAACGGCAAAGTATTTCAATTCCATATGTTTAGCACCCTTTGAATACTTATTGTTTTTAGAAAAGAAGACTGCTGAGGAGTTATCACAATAAATTTTTAGCGGCTTGGCAATACTGTCGATAACCCCAAGTCCTGAAATAAAATTTCGCAGCCATAAACCATGAATTGTGGCCTCAAAGCATGCCACAAACTTAGCTTCCATAGTAGATGCAGCAATGACAGACTGCTTCGCACTTTTCCATGAGATCGCTCCTTTAGCTAAAAGGAACAAATAGCCAAATGTGGACTTTCTAGTATCAACACATCCAGCAAAATCTGAGTCTGAATATCCCTTGACCTCAAGATCATTAGATCTTTTGTAGGTAAGCATGTGATCCTTCGTTCCTTGCAAATACCTTAGTACCTTCTTTGCAGCTCTCCAATGATCTATTCCTGGATTACTTTGATATCAAAACTGATATCTAGCCTGGTACATGTCTGAGCATACATCAAGCTACCAACAATTGATGCATAAGGTATTTCTTCCATTTGTTTGTATTCCAATTCATTCTTTGGACATTACATAAGGCTGAATTTATCTTCCTTCTGAATTGGGACAACACTTGCAGAGCATTTGTTTATATTGAATTTCTTAAGAACTTTATTAATATATGCCTTCTGAGACAAACCTAACATTCCTTGTGATCTATCACGAAATATTTCAATTCCAATCACATAGGATGCCTCACCCATATCTTTCATTTCAAAGTTCTTAGAGAGAAAATTCTTAGTCTAATACAATAGGCCAAGGTTATTAGTAATTAGCAAGATATCATCAACATACAGAATCAAAAATATGATTTTGCTCCAACTGATCTTCAGATATATACACCGATCAACGGTGTTTTCTTTAAATCCAGAGGATGTAATGGTATCATTGAACTTAAGATACCATTGTTGGGAAGCTTACTTAAGTCCGTATATTGACTTCTTCAGTTTACACACCATATGTTCCTTTCCTTCAAATAAAAAGCCTTCAGGTTGGTCCATATAAACATCTTCATTCAAACTCCCATTTAGAAAGGCGGTTTTCACATCTATTTGATGCAAATCTAAATCATAATGAGCTACCATTGCCATAATAATTCTAAATGAATCTTTCTTAGAGACTGAAGAAAAGGTCTCTGTGTAGTCAATGCCACATTTTTGAGTAAAACCTTTGGCAACAAGTCTAGCTTTACAACGTTCAATATTGCCATTTGAGTCGTGTTTGGTCTTAAAGACCCATTTACACCCAACTCTTTTACAACCTTCAGGCAATTCAACAAGATCCCAGACTGCATTGTAATCCATTGATTTTAACTCATCTTGCATGGCATCTAACCATTTAGATGAATTAGCACTTTGCATGGCTTGTGAAAAAAAAACTGGATCATCATTAATACCCAAATCAAAATCTGATTCTTGTAGATAAACTACATAATCATCAAAAATAGCGGTTCTTCTTTATCGTTGAGACCTTCTTAATGCTACTTCATTGGGTTCATTTATTGCAAGTTCATTAGTAATATCATCATTCTGTGGTGTTTGATCATTAATTTGTTGTTCTTGAAAGTTATTAAAAGGTTCAACAACTCTAGGAACAACAACTTAAGAAGAAGTTATAGGTGAAGAAACTTGTACCTTAACTTCTTAGATTTTCACTTTATGTGGTTCCAAACTCCCACTAATTTCATTATTCTTAATGAACCTTGCATTTTCAGATTCAACAATTCTTGTACTATGGTTAGAACAATAAAATTTATACCCTTTTGATCTTTCTGGATAACCAATGAAGAAACCACTGGTTGTTCTTGAGTCCAACTTCTTTTCATGTGGATTGTAAATCCTTACTTCCGCCGGGCAACCCCAAACATGTAAATGCCTCAAAATGAGTTTCCTTCTTGTCCACAGTTCAAAAGGAGTCTTTGGAACTGCCTTACTAGGAACCCTATTTAGTAAATACATTGCGGTCTTTAAAGCATGCATCCACAATAATGAGGGTAATGATGAATTGCTTAACATACTCCTAACCATGTCCATTAGAGTTCGATTACGCCTTTCTGCAACACCATTTTGTTCTGGTGTTCCAGGCATTGTGTATTGAGCACATATGCCATGCTTTTCAAGGAATTTGGCAAATGGACTAGGGCATTGTCCAGATTCATCATACTTTCCATAATATTCACCACCTCTATCAGACCTAACAATTTTTACTTTTCTGTCTAGTTGTCTTTCAACCTCATTGATAAACACTTCTAGAGCATTTACCGATTGAGATTTTTTATGCAATAAATAGACATAGCCATAACGTAAAAAATCATCAATAAAGGTGATAAAATACTTTTCTCCACCAAAAGATGGAACATCAAAAGGCACACATATATCGGTGTATAATTTCAAGGAGCTATTTACTTCTTGTGGCACTTTTTTTGATTATCTTTTATGTGTTTTTCTTTAATACAATCCACACAAATCCCAAGATCAGTAAAGTCTAAATCAGGAAGGATTTCATTCTTTACTAATCTCCTAATTCTTTCTTTGGATATACGATCCAAACATTTATGCCACAAGTAAGCTGATTGTTCATTCACTAAACCACGTTTAGTACTAACATTATGATGCAAGGTTAACATTGTCTTAGCAAAAAGACTATCAAGCTTAAATTTGTACAAACCATCAGAAAGAATACCAGAA
>UESW01004978.1:845243-891602 GCA_900491605.1 Calamus simplicifolius | reverse complement strand
CACTCCCAAGATCCACTTGGGTCCATACTATAATCTCCTCGATTACAGCCGAGTTGTTTTACAAGCTCACAACCCAAACTTATTGTTTTCCCGGGATCACAACGAACCCAGCCGATTTTCGGGCTCACCAGCACACAACCCTAAACTCAAGCTATTCTAGCTTGACCCGAGGTTAACAACCTCCACTAGTTCAATCCCCTTAATTAAACTAGGCACAAACAAGAAGAATATAGTTTTTCAAAGATACACAACTCCTCAATGAGCAAATATTCAAGAATAAGAAAACAAGTTAGAAAAGCCTGATTTAAAGTTGTTTGGCTTTGAGCTTTCTTCTTTACTTCTTTTTCTTATTTTCCTCTTCTTCCTTTGGAATGATGAATCAAGCCTCAGCTTTAATTCCTCACAGTCGTTGCAGTTGAGAAGATTGGAAATGGAAGAACGAAGCTTTTTCTTCAATTTGGGAAATCCACTGATTTTTGATTTGAGATGCCTTAGATTCCTCTTTGAGCTTTTTAGAGTGGAAGGATTTGAGTTTGAAGGATTTTCTCTTGGATTTCAGGCTCAGGGTTTTTTTGGATTTTTGATTTGAACTATTTCTCTTTTCCGTTCTCTTTTTCTTTTTTTCTCTCCTCTTCTCAAACGGGTGTTTTTTTCCCTTTTTATAGATTTTCTTCAATCCATTTTGGGATGAAACTAGCCGTTGGAGTGTACCTGGAAACAAAAAAATATCTGTTAGAAATTAAGTAAAATGGAAATATTACCGTTAGAGGATCTGGCATTTTAAATTTCTGTCCCAGTCAGGTTGGAGTTGGCTCCAACTTTCAGGTGTCGGCTCCAGATCGTTTTACCAAAAATAGAAATTTTCGAGTTCGTTGAGGAGTCGGCTCCGGTAAAGTAAGTGTCGGCTCGCCATCGTCAGGTGTCAGCTCCTGAAAACTGTAGGTGTTGACTCCAGGATGCTCAAAAAATCAACGTTCTATCCCGCATCGAAGTCGGCTCCAGACACTGTAAGTGTCGACTCCGAAACTCTAGGTATCGGCTCCGAAACTCTAGGTGTCGGCTCCGTATTGTATCAGAAATCAGATTAAAATTGAATTGGCTATGGGGTCGGCTCCAGACTTTCTAGGTGTCGACTCCAAGCTCTGAAACTCTGAAATCTCTAATTTGTATTTGATTCAAAATTCATTTCTTAATTCCTTTAAATTGATCAAATAAATTTAAGTCCTGAAACACTTATAAAATCTATTAGTAATCAAACAAATATACTTAATTCCTTTATTATCATCAAAATCAATAAATGGATCAACAAACACAATTCAATCAACTAATTGTGGGTGATAAATATTGCTGGTCCTCCATATCTAGGAGAGTTTCATCACAACGTTCTCCACTGCTGGCACTGACTCTCCAGAATTGCTTGTCAGTTTCTTCTGAGGGCTACCATGTTATTTTCCATTGGTTGGTATGATACGGCCTATATCAAAACATATAAGCCAAATGGTTAAAACAATACCAATTTTTAGTATTGGACCTTATCCACTACCATTGCCATCCTTTTTATTCTCCACCATCACCATAATTCTCCATAATTTTTTTATTTTTAAATTTAAAAATTATTTTTTTATTTTTGATAAATGAATGTGTTTTTTAAATTTTTTTATTAAAAAATAGAAAACTTTCTTTTTTTTAAAGATAAATTGCACCCAAGAAAATGTACAGTAAAAATAATGTTACTAAGACCTATCTTTTCTTTGGTATGACCTTGAACGATTGTCGGGATGCCTTTAAATGGACTAACGTTAAAACCTCCATCGCCGTTGGCAATGCTTCTGGCCCTATGCCCCTGTTCGATGAACCAGCGCGGTAAACTAAATAGGAGGAAGATTCCTGGCATCCGTACGTTCATCTAACTTTCTTTTCTTCTTCCAAATATTCTGTTTGTTTTACCATCACAGGAGATGATGCTCTGTCCTTCGTGCTGTTCTTGCATGCATTGTTTCACATTTTGATGAGGACTGATACGACTGACCGTTTCCCCTGGAGTATTATTATCTTCCGCACGATTTTCGAAAGCAATGATGTGACAATAAAACCCAAAGCCACCAGTATCGGTCTTCGGAACCGGCCTCCAGCGTCGGCCTATTGGCCAGACAGCCAGCGTCGGCCTCTTGAGTCAGACAGCCAGCGTCGGCCTCTTGAGCCAGACAGCCAGCGTCGGCCTATTGGGCCAGACAGCCAGCGTCGGCTCTTGAGCCAGACAGCCAGCGTCGACCTATTGAGCCAGGCAGCCAGCATCGGCCTCTTGAGCCAGACAGCCAGCGTCGGCCTCTTGAGCCAGACAGCCACATCGACCTCTTGAGCCAGACAGCCAGCGTCGGCCTCAGAGCCAGACAGCCAGCATCGACCTCTTGAGCCAGACAGCCAGCGTCGGCCTCTTGAGCCAGACAGCCAGCATCGGCCTCAGAGCCAGACAGCCAGTGTCAGCCACCAGCGCTGGCCCCCGGCGTCGGCCTCCAGCGTCGGCCCCCTGCGTCAGCCATCAGCATCGGCCTCCAACATTGGCCATAGGTGTCGACCTTAATAAGTCCCAGTACTGAAGCTTTAGTTCCGGCATCCGGCATTGCCACCCAGCGTGGCCCCCAGTGTCGACCTTCATACGAGGATTAGTCTTAGGCAACTGACCCCGCGATCTAAGGACTACTGCCGGATAGCTCGGGCGTGCCAGCCTGATCAGCAGTTACCGCTATAAGCGGCCCTTATCCAGCAACAGTCCAACAACCTACCGTTCGATGAAACATCACGGAGTTCCGACGGTTCCAACAGACCAAGGTATACGGGTCCCCAACAGGTATAAAAGGAGGACCCGAGCTCCATGCAAGGGGACTCTTTTCTCTCTCTCTAAAAAAAACTTGCTTTACAACAGTTCTACAAGATCATATCCCTGTTCGACGACTCACTAACTTGGGCGTCGGAGGGTCCCCGCCGGAACCACCGGTCCGGGACTTTTTGCAGGCTCTTGGAGGAAGACGCGGCCCTTCTACGCACCCAGTGATCCAGCCTGCCCGACGTTCATCATACGTGATTCGGCCGCAACAGATTGGCGCGCCAGGAAGGGGGGCAAGCCAGGTCGAAATTCTCCCTGGAACCCCTCCATTTTGCAAAGGAAGCGATGGTGACCACGCGAGCACAAGAGGCTTCCTCCAGCCAGGCAGCCGGGCACATCCCGCGAGTTGAGCATTCGGAGGCCAACCCTCATGCTCCACCCCTCGCACCGACAAGCCAACCGACCGGCTTGATGTCCTAGCCCATCAGGTCCAGGATCTGACGACGATGGTCCGGGGGCTGCAAGAGCGTCATGTGGCTGCTGTAACTCAACCCCCTGCGATGGGCGAAGGGGTGCGAGGAACAGTTCAGTCTCACCAGGGAGGGACCCCGCCTGAGGTCTCTCACCGCTCACCCCCCGAACCTCATCGTCAAGGGACCTCGAAGCGACGACGGTCTCCCCGTCGCCTCGGTCACTCCCACCGCCGACCGGAAGAAAAGGAGTCCAGGCGGGCACTTCTTGCGCCGGCGATCTTCTTCCGAATCATCCCAAGGGACCTCAAAGCGCGACGGTCTCCCTCCCGTCGCTCCGGCCGTTCCCACCACCGACCGGAAGAAAAGGAGTCCAAGCGGGCACATTCTTTGCGCCGGCGATCTTCTTCTTCCGACTCATCCCGAGGTAACACTCCCCGGAAACCACCGACGGGCGAGCAAAGGCTTGACGAGTACCATCGGCGGTTGGACGAACTCAGCCGTCGGATCGCCGATCCCTATGCAGCGGAGTATGAGCGTCGCCCCCCGCTTTCTCGCCATATCATGGAGGAACCTGTCCCCCCCCGGTTTCGTCTCCCTCAATTGGATCCATATGATGGAACGACGGACCCCCTGGACCATCTGGAAAGCTACAAAGTCCTCATGCAGGTCCAGGGAGCGACGGATTCCTTATTATGCGTCGCCTTCCCGGCCACGCTCCGTAAGGCGGCACGCGCGTGGTACTCCCGGCTGCCCCCCGCAGCATCAACTCGTTTCGGCAACTTGAGCGATCCTTCCTGGCTCATTTTGATGCCTGTCGAAAGATCCCACGAGTTGCCGATAGCCTCTTTGCTGTCCAGCAGAGGAGTGGCGAGACCTTAAAGGATTTCGTCGCTCGATTTAAGGAAGCAGCGCTGGAAGTATACAACCTGGAGGACTCCGTCGCCACCTTGGCCCTGAAGAGAGGACTTCGCCCGTCCAGATTCGCCTACTCCCTGGATAAGAAGCCTCCGCGCTCCTACGCCGAGCTTCTGAGCCGAGCACAGAAGTACATCCGCGCTGACGAGGCAGATTCTTCCAGGAGAGAAGCTGACAAGAACCCCAGTAATAAACCACCGCCTTCTGACCATGCTGGTGCACAACCACGAAGCCCGAGCCTCCACGACGCTCAGATCGCCGGCCACAGGCGCTGGTTCCTAAAGAGCAATTCACTCCTCTCATGGCTCCCATCTCTCACATCCTGCTGGAGATCGAGGAAGAACCATATTTCAAGCGTCCGCTCCCTTGAAGTCGGGGGTCCCCGCAACAAGGAGTTTTACTGCCGTACCACCGAGACTACGGCCACGACACCGAAGACTGCCGCCATCTAAAAAAGGCCATCGAGGAGCTGGTTCAGCAAGGCCACCTGGGCAAGTTTGTTCGAAGAGGAATCTCCCGCGTGGGCCCCGGTGCCCCCAGGTCGCCCGGCTGGCGTGGACAATGCCCCAACTGAAAAGACCATAGCTATGATCTCTTGGGGAGCGGATGGTGGTTCGAAAGAGCCGCGAGAGGGAATAGACTCTGTAATACCTTTCTTCGGAAAGGATCTAGATGGGGTAGTTAATAAACATGACGACAGCGTCGTGGTGTCCATGACTATAGCTAAACACCCTGTAAAAAGAATTTTAATTGATAGTGGGAGCTCTGTGGATGTCTTGAGTTATGAGGCTTTTGTTCGGATGAACTTATCAAGGTCTCTACTCCGACCCGTTGCCACACCGCTAATGGGCTTCACGGGAGACTCAGTGAGCGTCGAAGGCGAAATTGCTCTCCCGGTCACGGCTGGAACTCCTCCATGTCAGAGCACCGTGGTCATAAACTTCTTGGTGGTCCGGGTCCCGCTGGCTTATAACGCCATCTTGGGAAGACCGGGGCTGAATCTGCTGGATGCCGTGATCTCCACTAAGAGATTATTGGTAAGGTTTCCCACCAACGAAGGGATCGGAGAAATGAAGGGGGAGCAAAGCCCACTTCCGCCTTGCTACCATCTGTCGCCCAGCCCGCTGAACGCAGAGTCAGCAACAGCCTCTGAGTCACTCGATCCTAGGGAGTTGGGAAGAAGGGAGAGCCGGCAGAGCACCTTCTAACCCTCCCCTTGGGTGATGACCCGGCAAGGACTGTTCAGCTGGGGGCATCACTCCCAGAGGAAGCACGTCATCAACTTCTCACTTTCCTGCGGGCCAACACTGACGTCTTTGCATGGTCATCCTCAGACATGCCGGGCGTCCCTGAAGAAGTAATCACCCATCGGCTTAACCTCAAGCCAGGTGTCGGCCTGTCCGACAGAAAAAGAGAAACTTCGCTCCGGACAGACAGAAAGCCATCGACGAGGAGATCCGCAAGTTAATGGCTGCAGGCCATATTCGGGAGGTCCACTACCCGAATGGTTGGCTAATGTGGTTCTAGTCCGCAAGGCCAACGGGAAGCTGGAGAATGTGCGTAGATTTCACCGACCTCAACAAGGCATGCCCAAAGACAGCTTTCCCCTACCTCGAATCGATCAACTGGTGGATGCTACATCCGGCCATGAGGTCCTCAGCTTCATGGATGCTTTCTCTGGATACAACCAGATCCGGATGAACCCGGAGGATGAAGAAGCTACCTCCTTCATAACCGAAAAGGGTTATATTGCTACAAGGTAATGCCTTTCGGGTTAAAGAATGCGGGAGCTACTTACCAAAGGTTGATGAACAAGGTCTTTGAAGGTCAGATAGGCGTAACATGGAAGTGTATGTGGATGACATGCTGACAAAAAGCGTTCATGCCTTGACCACATCACGGACCTAGCAGAAACTTTGACAATCTTCGTCGGTATCAGATGAAGCTGAACCCTCGCAAGTGTGCATTCGGGGTGACAGCTGGGAAGTTCTTGGGTTTCATGGTGACCCGGGGGGAATCGAAGCAAACCCAGACAAAGTCCAAGCCATCTTGGACATGAGGCCTCCGCCAACAAGAAGGAAGTACAACGCCTGACAGGAAGAGTAGCCGCCTTAAGCCGCTTCCTATCCAAGTCCGCTGAAAGGTGTTTGCCTTTCTTCAAGGCGCTTCGCAGAATCAACGAGTTCGAATGGACCAAAGAATGCCAGGAGGCGTTCGAAGGGTTAAAGACATTCTTATCTACCCCGCCACTGCTAGCCAAGCCGACGGGCGGAGAAGAGCTCCTTCTATACCTTGCGGCCTCTCCTGAGGCTGTTAGCTCCGTGCTAGTCCGTATGGACACTATGGCACACAAAGGCCAGTATACTATACGAGTAAGGTGCTTCATGATGCAGAGACCCGATACTCAAACATGGAAAAGATCATCTTTGCATTGATCGTGTCTGCCCAGCGTCTGCGGCCATACTTCCAAGCCCACCCGATCGCGGTGATCACAGACCAGCCTCTGAAGACAGTTCTAGCTCGTCCAGATACTTCCGGCCGGCTGGCAAGGTGGGCCCTCAAGCTGGGGGAGTTCGATTATCTTTCCCCCCGGTCGGCCATGAAGTCTCAAGTCTTGGCAGATTTTTTGGTCGAATGTACTTGGGGAAGGAGCCACCTAAAGAACCTCCTACGGACACTCAGCCCCTTGGAACCAGTGACGATGAGTGGGTCCTCACGTGGATGGGGCATCAAACTCTCAAGGGAGCGGAGCAGGCCTCATCTTGGCCAACTCGGATGGGGTTGTGACTGAGTGTGCACTTCGCTTCCTCTTTCCAGCCACTAACAACCAGGCGGAATATGAAGCTTTGTTATCCGGAGTAAGGTTGGCTCGGGAGCTTGGGGTGAAACGCCTTAGGGCATTCACCGACTCCCAACTGGTTGCTGGCCAGATCACAAAGGAGTACGAGGCAAAGGATCCCATCATGGCCCGCTACTTAGATGCGGTGCACTCAATGGTTTCCCCTTCACTCACTTCAGCGTCAGCTACATTCCTCGACAAGAGAATGCTAGAGCCGACGCCTTATCCCATCTCGCCGCCTCAGCTGATGGGATGTTGGGAAAGGCTTATGTGGAGCACTTAGAAGCCCCGAGCATTGATGTACCAAGAGAAACTTTACCAGTGGAGCAGGAGCCTTCCTGGATGGACGCCTATGTTCAATACTTTACTGAAGGTATCCTCCCAGAAGACCCTGCCGAAGCTAGGAAACTTAAAAGACGGGCCCCGAAGTTTTTCCTTATGGAGGGAAAGCTCTACCGAAGGTCATTCTCATACCCTATCCTCAGGTGTGTCGGTCCACCGACGCCAATTATATTTGCGAGAGATACACGAGGGGATATGTGGAAGCCATCTGGGGGGCAGGGCTCTTGCATATAAAGCTCTACGTCAGGGGTATTACTGGCTGACAATGAAAGAGGACGCATCTGAACTCGTTAAAAGTGTGACAGCTGCCAGCGTCATGCCAACATCCAACATCAACCGGCGTCCCAGCTGACCCCTCTGGCTGCACCATGGCCCTTCGCACAATGGGGCATGGACATCCTGGGACCTTCCCTCCTGCCTCCGGACAACGTAAGTTCCTAGTTGTGGCCGTCGATCATTTTACTAAGTGGATCGAGGCGGAAGCTCTTGCTAAGATCACGGAAGCCAAAGTAAGGGCTTTCTTCTGGAAATCTGTGGTGTGCCGGTTCGGGCTACCACACACCCTCGTTACAGACAACGGCCGACAGTTTGATAACACGGCCTTCCGGGAATTCTGCGAGGGCCTGGGCATCCGTCACCGATTCACCTCCGTAGGGCATCCCCAAACCAACGGCGCAGCGAGGTGACCAATCGCATCATCCTCCAAGGGCTCAGGGCTCGGCTAGATAGCTGCAAAGGGCGCTGGGTGGAAGAACTTTCCAGTGTGTTGTGGGCCTACCACACGACGCCGCGAGCACCCACAGGGGAAACCCCTTTCAGCCTGGTCTTTGGGACCGAGGCGGTCATCCCGTGGAAATAGGAGCTCCAGTCCCCGGACGGAATTATACCACGAAGAAAGCAACTCCAACCAGCTGAGGGCTGATCTGGATTTGGTGGAAGAATTGCGAGATCAAGCGCATCTTCGCATGGCAGCATTCCGTCAGCGAGTGGCCAAACACTACAACTCTCGGGTGCGGCCCAAGACATTCCGGCCTGGAGACCTGGTCCTACGAAGAGCTGAAGTATCAAAGCCAACGGAAGGGGGCAAGCTGGCACCAAATGGGAAGGACCATACCGTGTCAAAGAGGTACTCCACCATGGGGCATATAAAGTCGAAGAGCTAGACGGGAAGCTGCTCCCTCGAACTTGGAATGCCGACAATTTACGACGGTACTATCAATAGAATTCTATCGTTATTAACTTGAATCTGTTGATGCATGAATAATAGACATGTTCTTATTTTCTTAAAAAGACCAAATTGGCCAAAGACCAACTCCGCGTTGGCATTTTTCCGCTAATATCGGGCCAAAGACCAACTCCGCGTTGGCATTAAGACCGGACCCAAAGACCAAAAAGAAGCGTACCGGATCCGCTCCGGCCAAAGACCAACTCCGCGTTGGCAAAGACCGGCGCCCAGCGTCGGCACAAAAGACCGGATCCGCTCCGGCAAAGACCAACTCCGCGTTGGCATTAGACCGGACCAAAGACCAATGGCAAAGACCGGCGCCCAGCGTCGGCACAAAAGACCGGATCCGCTCCGGCACAAAGACCAACTCCGCGTTGGCAAGACCGGCGCCCAGCGTAGACCGGATCCGCTTCAAAGACCAACTCCGCGTTGGCAAAGACCGGCCAGCGTCGGCACACCGGATCCGCTCAAAGACCAACTCCGCGTTGGCAAGACCGGCGCCCAGCGTCCGGCCAAAGACCAACTCCGCGTTGGCAAAGACCGGGTTCGGCACAAAGACCAACTCCGCGTTGGCAAAGACCGGCGCCCAGCGTAAGACCGGTCCGGCACAAAGACCAACTCCGCGTTGGGACCGCGTACCAAAGACCAACTCCGCGTTGGCAAAGACCGGCGCCCAGCGTCGGCACACCGGATCCGCTCCGGCACAAAGACCAACTCCGCGTTGGCAAAGACCGGCGCCCAGCGTTCCGCTCCGGCCAAAGACCAACTCCGCGTTGGGAAGCGTAAGACCGGATCCGCTCCGGCAAAAGACCAACTCCGCGTTGGCAAAGACCGGCGCCCAGCGTCGGCAGCGGACACAAAGACCAACTCCGCGTTGGCAAAGACCGGCGCCCAGCGTCGGCACAAAGACCGGATCCGCTCCGGCAAAAGACCAATTGGTTCGGCAAAGACCGGATCCGCTCCGGCAGTTATAAGACCGACGCCAGCGTCGGCCGTAAAGACCAACTAGTTTCGCCAGCAACATAATATCGGCCTTGTCAATGCTTAGGACAGCATCACGGTCCTATCTACGTAACCTACTATACATATTCCTATCAACTGGCAGTTCACAGCAGTTGAACAAATTAATCATAAGAAGGAAATTAAAAATATTCATTGATGATGAAGTTTACAAAATTGCCAACAAGAGAAAAAAAAAAAAAGCAGTTAATGGGCATCCGAAGGCGGGGCATCATCCTCAGGGACGTCGTCAGGCTGCAGCTCCTCGATATCTTCCAGGTCGTAAAGCTCCTGGATTTCTTTTTGCAATCTTGGAAGCCGGCGTCATAAGCAAGCGCCGCTGACTCGGCTACCTCGTCATCGAAGGCTGCGGATTTCTTATAATCCTCTATGGCTTGGCCCCCTTCTTTTCCGCCTCGGTGGCTCTTCTCTGGGCCTCCGCCACTGCCGCCTCCAGATCCGCAATTTTAATTATGTGTTGGCGGGTGGCTTCCTTAGCCGCATTGTCTCGGCGGAGGCAGAACTAATTGGTCTTTAGAACACATACCTCCTGCTCTGCGCCATCAGCTTCTCTTCGGCCGCCGCTTCTCCTCGGCCGCTTTTTGCTTCTTCCGCCACCTGAGCGTTGTCCAGCTCATTGGGCGCGGCGCTGGGCAACTTCCAGCGCGTATTCAGCTTTTCGGCTCTAAGCCGAATAGCCTCTACCTCACCCTTCAGGGTGGCCCGAGTGTCCTCTAGAGCCATCGCCGCCTTTTCGCTTGACTTGAAGGGAGACCATCTCCTCCCGCGCTTTCAATGGCGGTGTCGCTCAAGTCCAGAGATCTTTGAGGGCGACAAGGGAGTTCAAGGCCTAAAAAAAAAAATAGATAAAAGAAAGAAAAGGGAAAAGAAAAAGGACAATAATGGCACAAAAACTCACCCAGAGATGCGCCACCGAGGCTTCACGAAAGAAGGTCACCCCTGACTTCGGAGATATTCTTGCACCTCCTCCACTGAAGCTTCCTCTATGACCCGCATAGCCCAGCGGCTATGGTTCGCCAACACGACTGGAAGGAAGGATCGATACTCCTCCCTTCCCTGGGCGTCGGCCTGGAGGCTGATTCCTGCCTCAGAGCCTGCCGCCTCCGGCCCTTAGCGGCAGAGGCGCTTCAGCTGTTGCCCCCGTAGGGGGCAAGGCAGCGGCTGGAGTCGCCGCTATTGCCGCCGGAGCTTTACCCGTTCTCTTTAGGCGGGGAGACGGCCTTCCCTCAGGAGATAATCAAGTAAAATAATTGGAGGAGCCGGAGCTGGAGATTCTTCCTCCGGCGGGCCTTGCTCCACCTCCTTGCCGGCCCGGCCTTCCCGCGTCTTCCATGACGGGTTCTTCGGCTTGGGGTTGGGCCGCCTCGCCTATGCGCACGGGCCCCACTGTTTGGCCTTCCTTGGCTCGACCCCAGTGTCGGCCCTTTTGGGGCCGCCCTTCTTCAAGACCTTGGCACGTAGGGGCTTCACGACTTAGCCCCTCCAGTGTCGGCCACCCCAGCGTCGGTCTCTCTGCCACCAACCCTCCCAGCGTCGGCCCTCCTGGGAACTTTAGCAGCCCTTCCCTTCGGCAGGGGATACAGTCCCCGCGGCCTTCCTCTTCTTGGTGGCCACCTGCTTAAGCTTGTGAAAGTCGGCGCCATCCCTACACAAGCAAGGGATAGTTAAAAAAAAAAAAAAAAAAAAAGAAGGGAGAAGAACAGAGAAGAGAGGCGAGTGGACTAAGTGCTCACCCCTCGAGGGAATTAAGCCGGCACGTTGAAGATTCTCCTCGGCTATCAGCTTATTACACTTAGGAATATCGGCAGTCAGGAGCTGCCCAAATGCCATCCGGTCTCGTGGAAGGATGGAGGCGTCCCTGTTGGCATCGATATTGGGTACCCCCCAGCTTCCACGAACCCCACTGATGTCCGCGAAGAAAAACTTGTCCTTCCACCCTTTAACGGAGAAGGAAGGCACAACCTAAGAATCCTATTGGATCTAGGAGTGAAAGACCACCACCCCGACTGTTTGCGAAGGGTATAGAAGCTGCGGAACAAGGAAATGCTAGCCTCTATACCCTGCAATGGCAGAGTACCAAAAAACCAACGATAGTTCGGAAGGAATTGGGAACTAGTTGGGAGGGGTCAAGGAATACCTATCCAGAAGATTAAGAATAAAGGGGTGGATCGGTAACCGGAGCCCGGCCTTAAAAAAGGCCCCGTACAAGGCAACCCTCCGGAACGGGAAGAGGTTACCCTGTCATTGGGGTGGGAACGAACAGGTGAAGGTCCGGAGGGAAGCCGTACCTGGCCCTTAGGTTTCGCAATGTCCTGAGCAGACATGGGACGCAGTCCCTTCGGGGGACTCCTTGGTAACCCTAGAAGGGCCGGCAACCGCCGGCCGGGACGGAAGTTCGCCCGCCGGCCGGACGAGTCCCGGTTAGGGACGATCGACTGGTCGGGCTCCGGTGAATGGATAGAAGATGAGGTGGACCATTGGATGGATGGGACTCTGAGAAGATGGGGAACCCCCCCAAGAACCAGAGATGGAGCAAGAAGGAGAAGAAGCCATGGGAACTAACCTGAGAAGAAAAACGCGAGCCAAAGACAGAGCACGGGAGAATGAAGAAGACGGAACGCTGGCGGACTCAAAAGGGGCAATGGCGGAAGAAATGGGGAAGATGGGAAGATAAGGGCAATTTGCCATCATTACACCATCTCGAAACACCCCCTAACCGTCCGATTCAACCACGCGTCCGTCTTCAGTTGGGAGGCGTTTCGACGGACCCGCCAATACGATAAGATCGAAAAGACCACCAATGTAAAAGGGGGGTTAACCTTACCGCAATGATGCCGTCCGCCTTTTCGTAACTGCCCGAGGGAAATCCTCCCTAATCCCAACAAAAGCGAAATAATGACGGAAACCGGCCCCTAGAGGATATTCACACCCCTTTCGCAGGTAAGTAAACGCTCACCAATCTCAGGGGTGGGGGGGCATCTGATACGGCTGGCGGTTTCCCCTGGGTAGTATTATCTTCCGCACGTTTTCGAAAGCAATGATGTGACAACAAAACCCAAAGCCAGCAGCCGGCCTCCAGCGTCGGCCTCCAGCGTCGGCTCCAGCGTCGGTCAGCGTCGGTAGGTCCAGCGTCGGTCAGCGTCGGCCCTTCGTCGCCTCTCCAGCGTCGGTAGCGTCGGCCTCATCAGCGTCGGCCTCTAGCGTCGGCTGCGTCAGCCATCAGCATCGGCCTCCCCACTAAGGTACTGGCGTTCCGGCATCCGGTGCCACCCAGCTCGGCCCCCAGTGTCATCATACGAGGATTAGTCTTAGGCAACGACCCCGCGATCCTACTGCCGGATAGCGGGCGTGCCAGCCTGATCAGCAGTTACCGCTATAAGCGGCCCTTATCCAGCAACAGTCCAACAACTTACCGTTCGATGAAACATCACAACAGATTCGACGGTTCCAACAGACCAAGGTATACGGGATCCCCAACAGGTATAAAAGGAGGACCCGAGCTCCATGCAAGGGGACTCTCTCTCTCTCTAAAAAACTTCTAAACATTCTACAAAATCATATCCCTGTTCGACGACTCACTAACTTGGGCGTCGGAGGGTCCCCGCCGGAACCACCGGTCCGGGACTTTTTGCAGGCTCTTGGAGGAAGACGACGGCCCTTCTACGCACCCAGTGATTCCAGCCTGCCCGACGTATTGTGCCATCATACGTGAGTCGGCCGCAACAAGGACTAATTTTATGCTCTTGTACTCTGTTCTCGTTTCACATTTTGATATTAAATGTAACTTTAAGGACTGAATTTTACGCTCTATCCTACATACTCTGTTCTCGTTTCACATTTTGATATTAAATATAACTTTAAGGATAGCTCAGCGGTTCTGCAGAGGATGTCAAACTTTTGGCAATCATCAATTGAGGAGCGGCCACTTGCTTGACCACGAGTGGTAGCTCTCAAGGAATTCCTACTCTTTGCTCCGACAAACTCTAGTGGGAAGGGAGGCATGATCATAAGTCTTTCCAAACTTGATGATTTAAATTTGTCATGTAGATTATCATATAATAATAAATATAATATAAATAATGATATTTAATTTATAATAATTTAAATATTTAAAATTATCAAAATTTGATAATTTTAAATTATATTTTTAGCATCAATATAAATATTGAATATTTAATCTAATTATATATTTAATTTATAAATATTATAATGAGATATTTAATAATATATATTACATTATATGTCATATAAATTAAAATATTTATGTGATTTAAATATGTAATATTTCTAAAATTGGTTTACAAAGAATTTTTATTTTATTATAATATTTTATATTTTACCAAAAAAATGCTACTTAAAAAATGAAAAAATTCTAATAAAATTTAAAAACACGATGAACTGATTACTATATTCCATTATTATGAACCATGGCCATCTTTCCTTCTTGAAAATCTAATTATCAAGTATAAGTTAAGATTCTCGATAATATTAGATTACTACGAGCCAAATGCCACCTTAAGGTTAAATGGTGAAGCTAAATCTGGAAGGCATCAATAGTGTTGACCAGCCCAAGTTGTTTAAATTAGATTATTTCTGTCAACCTTTAAATCCAGTTTTGATAGAACACATGTTATAATCGCATATTCTTTAACATATGACCATAGAAAATAATGAAGACTTATTTGATTTGGTTTCATAATGACATAATATATCCTTATTAATATCTAAAATCAAGGAATATAAAAATATAATAATAAAAATAATCTAATTACATCTCTCTTGATGCTAGTGAGAGTCCTAAAAATTGCTGAAAAATTAAGCTAATAAATATAATTTCAAACAAAAGGAACTTGCAAAATGTCCTTGGATTGAGGCATGTTTGATATTGTCTTAGTATATATAAATTTCATTCTTTCATGCAAGTTATTAGCAAGTTAATTCTTAAGTTATAATGGTCTAACTTGATTTGATTTTTTTTTTTTTGTAAACATGATTGTATGTAGGTATAATTTAGTGACCCTTTCAAAAGTCGATGGATTAAAGAAAGTAAAAACAAAAAGAAATGTAAAATAAAGTTAGTGAAATCCGTAGGCTCAGATAAAGACACCGAGAAGTAGTTGTTGTGTTGTCAAAATCTATAAATCTGGATTTTTTTTTTAAGGCTACATGACTCTCTTGATGCAAGCACGTAAGAAATTAATGTTGCATGCCTATGTCCATGTTCGTGCTCAAGTTGCCATGAGCGCTTGCTACCGCATTGCCCATGCATCACGACAAGGCACTCGCGAACGTGTCCACCGACAAGGCACACCATGGAGCGCCATGCCACCTTTTGAAATTTAAATCTTTTCTTTATAAAAAAAAATTTTCTCCAAAAAATTCCCCCTACAAAAAGGTTTAAATTTTTGAAATTGTTAAAAATAATAAACATAATTTTATGAGCATTTTATATTGTGCACTATATTTAGTATTGATTGTATCTATCCAAAAAAATTATTAGGTCCGAAGGTAATTGAGAAGTGAATGGAGATGATATTTTAAAAACTATGCATAAGATATCAAGTATTTCAAATTAAAAGCATCAGCAAAAGATTCAATGTAACTATAAATAAAAGCAATTGCAAAAGAATGTAATGATAATACGAAATAATTTAATGTAATGATAATATGAAATAATTTTAAACAAATAAAAAATAATAATAAGTTATGAATATTTTTTATAGTAGATCTATATTTTTTTTGCTTATGTTCACTGTTTAAGGCTTCTCTTTAGGATTTTCACTATGCTCTTTTTAACGATCTTAAAAAGAACCCTTGTAATCCTTTTTTTGGACCGAGGATGGACCTACTCTCTTTTTGATGGGCTTAAGAGAACCCTACACTTTAAATGAATAAGAGAAAGAAAGCAAATTACTTTAAAAAAACAACAATGTATAAATATAGTTCTAAACTTGAAAAGAGGATTTGCAACTAAGGCTTAAGAACAATATTTCTATAAGGATTTCCTAATGTTTTTTTACTTAATTTAAAACCTAAATTTTTAAAGTATATTGAACCTTATGTTCCTCTTCTACCAAGTTTTACTGTGTGTTTTTTTTTAAAAAAATTTTATAAATTTAACCTTTTGATTGAATATTTTTGCATCAGATGATAGATAATCATTCATTATTCTTGTCTGACTTGAATTTCTTATAGATAATTTGAGTTCAAATATATGCCGGATGATCTTTTATTTGTACCTTAATTTCTTTTAATTATATTACCTATTTCATCATCATAAACTCAAATATTGCATAGTCTTTTAATTAATATTTTTTTATCATCAAAATATATATATTAAATTCTTATGTTTAAGTTGAGTCATATTGGATAAGATAAAAGTGGTTACTACTGTCCCATTTGGTTAAATCTAGCAATTAAGTCAAGGAACAAAGCACCAAATTTGGATTAGAATAGTGTAACTCTACATGGCCCGTAAACTCTAGATGGTTGAGATGAATGGCGAAGGGCGGGGGAGGACCGGCGATCGAGCGACGTCGAAGTGTGGAGTCTGGCTGACGAGATGAACAGCAACAAACCTCGGGGGTGGAGTCGGAGTGTGTGCAAAATCTCCACCGGGGCAAGGTTAGGGAGAATCAGTGTAGCTCCACTCTCTTCAAGCACATCAAAGCTCCAGTTCATATCGTAAGTTCTCGATTCTTTGTGTATCCCTTCTTTTGAGGCAAAAATCTATGTTTGGCAAAGTTTTTGATTGTTTACTTGATTGGATTTTAGGGATTTGATTCATGGCATAGATATCTTGGAGTAGATCCAAAGGGTTTCGGATGAAGAAGTTATTTGATTTTCTTCAAGAAAAATCATATGTTGCAGTAATTAAGCTGTATTTTAGGGGATTGCTGTGGTTTCTTTGATTGGTTTGGATCGGCATGGATTTCGATCTCGTTGGTAGCCCTGGAGTATAATCTGGTTTCATTCTATACTTTTGTAATGTCGGTATATCAGCAGATAAGGAAAGAGAACAGTTTTATCTTCAAACAGTTGGTAGGTGATACGAGGAATTTTGATTCTAAATATTTGTAAGGGATTAAGAAACAGAAGAAGAAGAAATCATTTTCTTTCTGTTGGTCAACAAGAACATCATGATTTGATCGCCACACGATGATTTGAACGGAGTTGTAAGGGCCAATAGTTTAGATTTTGTTATACTAGTTAAATCAAATCATAGTGCTGTTGATATAGGTTCCTCTTATTTGGATCACCAATGCTATCTGATTCGGACATATTAAAAATTTATGAAAAATATGGATGCCAATGATGTTTCTCTTGCTTCACTGATGGTAGGTGTGGTCTTTGGTGAGGAGATTTGATCAGCCTAAGAAGTACAAGCCATTTGTAAGCAGATGTATCATGCAGGGGGCGTCTGGAGATTTGGACCGCAAGGAAAGTGAATGTCAAATCTGGGCTCCCTGCCACCACCAGCACGAAAGGTTAGAGTTTCTTGATGACAATGAACACATTCTTAGCATCAAGATTGTGGAAGGAGATCATAGGCTCAAGGTGTGGTGCTCATTTCACTTGTTTTTTGTTTTACCTTTTCTTCTTTCTCTTTATGTCTTGCTGCCTGTTTCTTGATCAATTAGGTCATTATCCCTAAAAAAGTTGGGCTTTTGAATGGAAAATTTGATGGTTCTATTCCTAGGCACTTAGAATTGCACATTATTTTGATTGAACATGTTTTCATATCTTTACTCCCGTAGCATAAGGTCATGCTAAGATCATACTAAATAGATGTTTTACTTACTTTTTGATCAATTATGGATATAAAAAGGGCTGTAAGAATGACTACTGCCATTTGAATGATTTGGTAGATTGACTTGCATTTGTTCAAGCTGCATGTTTTTTTTCTTTTTTTTGTTGCTTGGATTCTGAGCAATTTTTTGTTATTTAGACTCTTACAAATATGTTTCTTTTCGTTCATATATATATATATATATATATATATATATATATTATATTTGAATTTTTAATTTAAAATGTAAAGCTTGTTTGTTTTAAATTTTAATTTATTTGTGCAATATTAAATTTATTTATTTTAAAATTTATTTATTTATGCAATATTAAGTTTATTTATTTTATATTGTCATTTTTTATTAATTTAAATTTTAATTAAAATTTAATTCAAACTTAATTTTTAAAAATAAAATAAAATTAAAATTTTACAAATAAAATTAAAATTAAAATCAATATTTTAAAAAAATTAGGATTAAAAAAACTCGAGTTTTATACGCCGAGTTAGACGGCCATTTATAGACCCCTTCGTCTCCATGATTATAAAACGCTTGCTGCAAAACCTTCGCGTCAAATAATATGTGGACAACAGTTAATGAACAATAGGCAAACGAGCAGCGAATAAGAGGCAAAAATTTCTTTCTTGAGATAATTCATAAAAAAATACACTTCACTACATAATCAAACACAAATAATCAAGATAAGCCCAGATGGCTTATTAAAGTAATAATAGACACAGGTACCACCAGCTTCTATTTGAAAAAATAAAGCAAAAAGCTGAACAAAAGGCCATAAAAAGCAATTAAAACTTAGTAGTAGATTGATATTGCGCTTGTCCGATAATGCCCTTAAAAAAGCAGATTGTGGCATAGGTTATAGAGCAAACGAATAAATGGGAGACCAACACCTTTGGATGAGGTTCATCTCACTCTAAGGAGGAATTCTAGTTGACAGTAGACGATATAGAGATCTGCACAAAATTGATCAGTAAATATACATTAACAAGGACAAGTTTGTTCTCATTAATTAGCTTGATCTATGAGTCAAGTGATAGGTCATATATACCAAAGAATAACTTCCTTGCAAGAATTTACCCACAACTCATTGAGAGAGAAGCAGAATGAGGAAGGAGGAGAGAGATGAAAGGTTCTCCCTCTTTGCTACTAGGAAAGAGAAAAAGAGACCGCGTTGGACACTAGCGATTGAATCGACCGTGAATAGTAGGTGCTACAACAACGGACGTCAATCGGAGTAGTCGGATGACCCAAGAAATAAAGGCAACAATGCCGAAGAAAATTAAGAAAAGACTTATCGGCATGGTTATTGTCAATGTTTTGAAAATCGGACCCAACAACGAACAAGCTTATCATTTGGATCGTGGGTCAATCGGTTCAACCAAATGAATCGATTTGGTTGGACCGAATAATATTATAATTAATTTTTAATTTAATAATATAAAATAATAAAATATAAATAAAATTTAAATGAAAAATTAAAAAAAATAAAAATCAGGATGGACCGGTTCAAAATCCGATCGGTTCAATGGGTTTTTTTCGATTTTTATTGGGTCGTATAAAAGTCACCTTTAATAATAAAATCGGACCGGACTGATGATCGATTTCCGGTTGGACCGGTTGGATCGATCGGTCTGGTCCGATTTTCAAAACATTGGTTATTGTGACATCCCAAACTTAGTTGCATTATAAGATTATAAAAATATGTTATATATTTATAACTGAAATTTATTTATTATTCCTTAATTTTTACTTGAATTTTTGAGCTGCACAATTTTCATTGCAGATGAATTTAAAAACATTACAAATTATATCAAAGCCGATTTGAATGTACGAAAATTGATGGGCATAGGAAATGATTACTCATGGGATAATGATAAAGTTTTATCATGGCGTGAAGTCATCCTTATAGGATTAACAATCAACTTGGGAATATATTTTGATTAGCTTGTGACATGCAATGAGAACGTCATATTATAAGAGGGATAAATTATGAAAATATGTTATGTGCTTATAACTTAAGTTCACTAACTATCCAATAACTTTTACTTGAGTTTTTTGGTCATTTGATTTTGGATTGCTACCAACAAGTGGATTGAGAGCATTACAACTATGACAAGTATGGAAAGGATTATGGTGTTTGGTGGGGCTCTTAATGTCGACTCGCCTCGTTCCAAAATTTTGATGACCCAAGTAGCCACAAATAACTAGATTGGGCGAGAAATACGAAAGAATATGATTGATCTTTCTTGGTTCGATAATGGTCATCGTTAATGATCTTGACGGTTCAAATGAAGAAGGAAAAAGAAAAAGTAGCTAAACATAAAAAAAGAAAAGTAAAGATAGTGTAATTATTTTTTATTAAATATTTTAATTAAACATAACAATTTATTTCTAATTTAATTAAAGGGTGTTAATTATTTTCGAAGCAGTTGAAGAATTTTCGCATCTCTTTTTCTGCTCTTTTGTCACCCTCAGGATGACAATTTTTACTCCCACACAAATTTAAAATGTTAAGTTTTTTTTTCAATCATTTCCCTTGTTCATCTCCTTCTAAACCTCTCCTTTGTACTCGAATTATTTATTTATTTATTTATTTTTCTACCAGGTGAACTCAAGCGCAACGCTATTAGTCATATAAATTAATCGCTCATGCATGCTATTTCAATGTGCAACCAGGTTCATTAGGCTTCGATAAGTACGATGGTATGCATAAGCAATTATTACGTACGATCAATACATACTTGTTCGGATGGAACGCGTGCATCGCATGATGATTTATTGATACGTGAAAGACTCAGTGCACATCGAGTTTTGTTTTATAAAAAAATTAATTTTTGTTAAATTTTGTGCGCACGCGATAAGATGCAATTGTGCGCAAGGCATTTCCCTATCTGCCGGCTTTCATACGGCCTGAAACTTAAAGTTGGCGAACGGACCCAGCGCTACCGACGAGATCTTCAAGCCGGTGGCAAGGTCCGGCGTGGTATGCACTCTAGCGTGTGATCGCTTCCTCGCCACGCCTTCCATGATGGCTCCCGGACCCCTGGCTGCCGGTGCCGAGATCAACGCCGGCGTTGCTGTGCCCCGCATCTTGTCCTTCCGTCGTTGCTTCCTGGTTGGCATGGGAGCCACTAGCAAATATTTTGGTTCTTGGGAGACTAGATCTTCATTCAAAGCTCATAGTGGAAAGCGAATTCACCACCGTCAGCGGTCGCCAACGGTAGTCGGTGTTCTTGGTATCTCTTGAGAAGAGGTTTGGTACGCTAGATTTGCGCTCCATTTGTGCCATTGGGAGCGATCGGACGGCGAGAGAGGGACCCCAAGCTTTCTTGGAACAATAGCCCTTATAAACGGGCAATCCCTTTGAAATTTATTTTTTTCTTCAAGCTTTCGTACACCCGCGTGTAAGATTCCGATTTCTATGCATTTGTTCTTGATTCTCAAACAAGAAGTTTTTTTTTAAATTTATTTTTTAGTTGTTGATTTGCATGTGCCTGTTGCTATAATTGGAGAATTTTTTTTTAAAAAAATTCCTCCTCGTACTTTTATTTTTCCTTTGAAATAATTTTTGCTCGGATTTAAGTGTTTTCTTATCGGGTAATGAGGAGGGGGTGGTATGCTGATTACGAGCAGCTCAGCGATTCACTCACAATTCCGAGTTCTAGAGCATTGTTCGTGTCGGACATAGCGTTAGTGTTTTAAGTCTCTGTCATTCTTGAATAGATAAGAAGATGATCTTGGGGTCTGACTATAGATTGGTTTGTGTCATAAGTGAAGTTTCTTCTTCTATGTTTTGCGTCTGATATTATCTGGTGTAAAATGTGAACTGTTGTAATATCAATCAGACGAGCAATTAAATTGTAGCCTGATATTTTAATATCAATGACATGACCATGTGATGAAAAATGTGATGAAACCAACTAAAGTAAACTATCATATATGAGGCCCATGGTTTCGTTTGTAGGTATGAGTCAACCTAGTAAAGCTAGTATACCATTGCACTGCAAAACAATTTCATGCAACTCTATACCTAAATGCTCCAACAATCTAACAAACATAAACTTACTTTAATTTTGATGTGGCTAATGAAGCCACATAGGCAATCATGGCAAAATCTACTACGTGGCGTGAATATGTCGACCCCAGTGGACCGAGGTGGAAGCTGGTCCGAGGTTGAGGTGGCAGCTCGAGGCCGACGCCGAGGCGGAAGCTGGTCCGAGGCTGAGGCGGCAGCTTGAGGCCGATGCCGAGGCGGAAGCTGGTCCAAGGCCGTATAAGGACGAGGGGAGCTCCGAAGTTGAAGGCTGAGCGGGATTGCCATCTCCAAGTAAGCTGAGGCGGCCCCGACCTCTTCAGGTCGGCCCCGTCAGCACCGACATCTCCAAGTAAGCCGAGGCAGCCTCGACCTCTTCAGGTCAGCCCCGTCGGCCTCGGCATCTCCAAGCGAGCCAAGGCGGCCCCGACCTCCTCAGGTCGGCCCAGTCGGCCCTGGCATCTCCAAGCGAGCCGAGGCGGTCCCGACCTCCTCAGATCGGCCTGGTCGGCCCCGACATCTCCAAGCGAGCCAAGGCGGCCCTAACCTCCTCAGGTCGGTCCCATCGGCCTCGGCATCTCCAAGCAAGCCGAGGCGGTCCCGACCTCCTCAGGTCGGCCCCGGCATCTCCAAGCGAGCCGAAGCGGCCCCGACCTCCTCAGGTCGGCCCCGTCGGCCCCGGCATCTCCAGACAAGCCGAGGCTGCCTTGACCTCCTCAGGTCAGCCCCATCGGCCCTGGTATCTCCAAGTGAGCCGAAGTGGCCCCAATCTCTTTAGGTCAGCCCCGTCGGCCCCGGCATCTCCAAGCAAGCCGAGGCGGCCCCGACCTCTTCAGGTCGGCCCCGCGCCTGCCGGAACCATCAACTCTCTGACCCGCATAGACTGACACCGCCAGGCCTGCCTACCGCCTGGCCACACCATCGATTGGACCAGGCCCACCTACCAACTGGTTTCGCTGACTAATGGGACCTGGCCCACCAACCGCCAGTTTCTTTCTTTTCGATGGGACAAGACCTACCGATCAGCCCAGAGTCACGTAACCCTCACGTGTCCTGAAGACATCTCTCCTTCACAGAATTTCATATGGTTAACCCCCATGCACGTTTCAACCGCCTATAAAAGGGTAAGTCCATAAGAGACTCAGGTATGCGAATACAAGCACTCTCTTATTCTCTCACCTCAGAGAAACTCCACCTCTCAGAGCCTTCTCTGCCCTAAAGAGCTCTCTCGAGCTCTTCCTCAGTTGTGACCTCGGTTGCTGACTTGGGCGTTGGAGGGTCCCCACCGGAGCACCCCTCCAGTCTTGAAACTTCTTGCAGGTTGTCCAGCTAGACGAGGATCCTACCAGCAAGCGAATTATTCTTCCCCGTGCTCAAGACCAGTGATCGGGTGTCATCAGATTGGAGCGCCAAGTAGGGGGAAAGAGAGCGAGAACCCTACAATATTCGCTCATAGGCATTCCCTCCTTTTTATTCACTAAGCAATGGTGATGACGTGGGCCCAAGACTTTTCTACCAGTTACCTTGGGGGGGCATCCCCCACAGGCTAGGCAGCAGGAAGTTAACCTTCCTACTGTCGATCCCATCGCCTGCCCACCACCAGATGCAGCTACCCAGCTGATCAGCTGGCGGCCCTTACCCAGCAAGTCCAAGCCCTCACCGCCATAGTCCATGGACTTCAGGAGCAGAAGTCCGTGGCCACCCAGCATCAGACCGCTTCCCCTGCCAGTCAGCAGTCTACGAGGGAGGCTCTCCTAAGTGAGAGGCCGGTCGTCACCAAGCTTCCCCCAGGAAGCCCGTCATGAGTCCCTCAAGAGGCCACGATCTCCCAACTGTGGCCCGAGCAAGCTTCCCCGGAGCCACGATGCCAGGAGCAACCAAAGCTGAGATCTCACCTCCCGCGCCCTTCTCTATCTTCTTCTTCTTCATCATCCTTCGAGCCATCTAGGAGGACCTCGGTGATCAGCCGCCAGGTGGAGGAGTGCCTGGATGAGTACCACCGACGACTGGACGAGCTCGCCAGGAAGATTAACCACCAGCCGAAGGAGGAGTATGATACTCATCCTCCTTACACCCGCCGGATACTGGAGGAGCCCGTACCCTCCAGATTTCATTTCCCTCAGATAGATCCATACGATGGTACGATGGATTCTCTTGACCACCTTGAGAGTTACAAAGCCATGATGCAGGTCCAAGGTGCTACGGATGCCCTCCTATGCAAGGCTTTCCCTGCCACTCTACGGAAAGCCGTTCGCGCTTGGCACATGCACCTATCCCCTCACAGCATCGATTCTTTTCGGGAGCTAAAAAGGGCCTTTTTGGTGCATTTCGACGCCTATCGGAGGATCTCGAGGGTCGCTGACAGCCTTTTTTCTGTACGTCAGAAGGAAGGGGAGTCACTTTGGGACTTTGTGTCCCGATTCAAAACCGCCGCCCTTGAAGTCTACCATCTGGACGATGCGGTGGCGGTGTTAGCCTTGAAGTGGGGACTCCTCCCATCCCGCTTCACTTTCTCCTTAGACAAGAAGCCTCCTAGCTCCTACTTCGACCTCCTCCTCTGAGCCCAGAAGTACATCCACGCGGATGAGGCCGACCTCATCCGCTGAGAGTCTACAAGAGGGTCCAGCCGTAAGCCTGCTCATCTCGAGCCGAGCAGATCCTCTCACCCCCGGTGGCCCGAGCCGCCCCGCCGATCGGAGCACAGGCGTCGGAGCCTCGCCCCTCTGGAGAGCGAGATCATGCCCCTCCTTGCCCCTCGCTCTCATATCCTCATTGAGATTGAGGGCGAGCCTTACCTTCAGCGACCTCCTTCTATGAAGAAGGGCCTCCCCGCGACAAAAGCCGTTATTTCCATTTCCACCGGGATTACGACCACGACACCGACAGCTGCTATAACTTGAAGCACGCCATCGAGAAGCTCATCCAGCGGGGCTACCTTAGGAAATATGTCCAAAAGGCGCCCCCACCAGTGCCGGCTCTCATGGGGCCTCTGCCTGTTCAGGCCGCCATCGATAATACCCCCACGGAGTGGACGGTTCGGATGATATCCTAGGGGGCAGCTTCTTCATCTAAGCGGTCGAGAGGGAAGGAGGTGCCAGACAATGTAATTCCCGGGGGGGGGGGGTCGGTAGTTGTTAAAAATGTAAATAATGAAGGCATCGTTGTCTCAATGACGATTGCCAAACACCCTGTAAAAAGGATATTAGTTGATAGTGGCAGCTCAGCTGATATCCTTACTTATGACACATTTGTTAGGATGAGATTATCCCTTGATTCTCTTCGGCCCATGGCGGCCCCTCTAGTCGGATTCATTAGAGATTTGGTGAGGGTCGAAGGCAAAATTTCTTTGCCTATGATGGCCGGGACACCGCCATGCCAGAGCACAGTCATCATGAAATTCTTGGTCGTGCGAGTCCCTCTTGCGTACAATGCCATCCTCGGGCGCTCGGGCCTCAATCTGTTGGATGCAGTCATCTCCACCCGACGTTTGCTCGTGCAATTGCCCACTAGCGGAGGAGTCAGAGAGATGCAGGGTGAGGTCAGTCCGGTCCTACCTTGTTACCATGCTGCGTCAAGTCCTCAGGAGGCCAAGCTGGCCTCAGAAGCACTGACCCCAGGGAGTCCAGCAAAGGAGGAGAACCGGCCGAGCGGCTCTTAACTTTTCCCCTTGGGAACGATCCGATGAAGACTGTGCGTGTCGGCGGACTCCTCCCCCCAGAGGATCGTGATCGCCTCCTGACTTTTCTGTAGGCCAACTCGGACATATTTGCCTGGTCGGCATCTGACATGCCCGGCATTCCTCTGGAGGTAATCATCCATAGGCTCAATATTGACTCAAAGTACCGACCGGTTCACCAAAGGAAGAGGAGCTTTGCTCCCGAGCGGCAAAAAGCCATTGATGAGGAGGTTAATAAGCTGCTTGCCACCGATCATATCCGGGAAGCGCACTATCCCAGCTGGCTAGCTAACGTGGTCATGGTACGAAAGGCAAATGAGAGCTGGAGAATCTGCATTAACTTCACCGACCTGAACAAGGCGTGTCCAAAGGATAGCTTCCCTCTGCCCCGGATTGACCAACTGGTGGACTCTACCTCCGGCGATGAGCTTCTCAGCTTCATGGATGCTTTCTCTAGGTACAATCAAATAAAGATGGACCCGAGCGATGAGGAGCACACATCCTTCGTGATAGAGAAAGGCATTTATTGCTATAAAGTAATGCCCTTCGTCCTCAAGAATGCAGGGGCAACCTATCAAAGGTTGATGAACAAAGTGTTCCAAGTTCAACTGGGTCGGAACATGGAAGTCTACGTGGACAACATGCTGACAAAGAGCACTCGTGCTTCCGACCACGTCTCCGACCTAGAGGAAACTTTCAACAACCTCCGCCATTTTCAAGTCAAGTTGAACCCTAAGAAGTGTGCCTTCGGCATCATGGTAGGCAAGTTCCTAGGCTTTATGATGACTCAGCAAGGGATCGAGGTGAACCCGGAGAAGATCAGCGCCATCCTCGATATGAGGCCGCCGTCTAGCAAGATGGAAGTGCAGTAGCTCACGGGGAGGGTGGTGGCTCTAAGTCATTTTCTCTCCAAGTTAGCCAAAAGATGCCTGGCCTTCTTTAAAGCCCTGCGGAAGGCCAACAACTTTGAGTTGACGGATGGTTGTCAAAAGGCCTTCAATGGCTTGAAGGCGTTCCTATCCTCCCCGCCACTCCTGTCGAAGCCAAAAGATGGAGAGAGTCTCTTTCTCTATCTCACCACCTCTCCGAAACATGTTAGTTCCATCCTGGTGCGTTTTGATGCCGACAGGACCCAGAGACCTATCTACTATGTGAGCAAGGTGCTTCATGATGCAGAAGTCAGATACTCCAAGACAGAAAAGATCATCTTCGCTCAGATCGTCTCCGCTCGGTGTCTCCACCCATATTTTCAAGCTCATCCCATCGTGGTGCTCACGGATCAGCCCCTCCGAGCCATCTTGGCTCGCCCAGACACCTCAGGCCGACTAGCTAAGTGGGCCATCAAGCTGGGAGAGTTCGACCTCTCTTTCCAGGCTCGGCCGGCTCTGAAATGCCTGTACAGGAGATCGTTCTCCTATCCCTTACTCAAATGCGTAGGACCTACCGACGCCGACTACATCCTTAAAAAAATTCATGAAGGTATATGCGAGAACCATCTGGGGGGTAGGTCCCTGGCCCAGAAGGCCCTCCATCAAGGGTACTTTTGGCTCACCATGAGGGAGGATGCCGCCAAGTTGGTCCAGAAGTGTGATGGCTGCCAGTGCCACGAACACATCTAGCACCAACCCTCTATCCCTTTGAATCCGCTCTCGGCCCTATGGCTCTTCGCCCAGTGGGGAATGGACATCCTTGGACCATTTCCCCTAGCTTCAGGACAGCGGAGGTTCTTGCTCATCGCCATTGACTATTTCACCAAGTGGGTCAAGGTCGAGGCGTTGGCCAAGATCACTGAGAGCAAAGTCAAAGCCTTCTTCTGGAAATCAATCATATGCCATTTGGCCTGCCTCACACTCTCGTCACTGACAACAGTCGCCAGTTCAACAACGCCACATTCAAGACCTTTTGCGATGAGCTGGGGATCCGCCACTGATTCACCTTGTTGACCCAATTATTAATTTTGATGTTAAACAAAACTATTTGAGTATAACTCATGAAGTTACTAATGATTTTGATTAAGTGTTTCAGTTTATAACTTGTTTAAATGATCAAAATCTTGAGAGAAATCAAGTTCGGAGTTCAATTCTAATGTCAAGGTAAGATTGCAGACATTAGAGTCGACACCTAGAATCATAGAGTCGACTGCAAAAAATGGCACGGACTAGAGCCGACACCTGGAACATGTAGAGTCGACTCCAGCAGAAAAATAAAAAGATGGTTTTTTGGGTCTCAAATTAGAGTCGACACCTAAGAAGTTAGAGTCGACTCCAGAAGAAAAATGTGTCGATCCTAGAAAAGTTAGAGCAGACTCCAAATCGAGTTGTTTGGGGATTTCAAATTAGAGTCGACCCCAGGAAAGTCAGAGCCGACTCCATATTATTAGAAACAACTTTCAGATGTGTCAAAATGTCTCTAAACCTACTTTTTACTTTAAATCTCAATAGCTATTACCTTATTTTTTCCTAACTTTTTTTCCATTTTGATTCTAACGGATAGTTTTTATCTATTCTTAGTATTGGAAGAATCTATAAAAGCATGATGGATATGACCATTTAAAAAGAGAGAAAAACAAGAAAAATAGAGAAGAAAAAGAAAAGAAAAATCCGAGAGAAAATTAGAAGAAAAATCAAAGGAAAGATCATACTGATTCCCTGAAAGAAAAGAGAGAAATCCCTAATCTTCACACTTTCATTTTGAGGAGATTTCTAAGTTTGAAGAAGCAAACGAGTAAGCCCTAGTTCCTGTTCTTCATCTGTTCTTCCGAGCTTCAAGAGCATACTCAAGGAAGATCCATTCAAAAGCAAGAAAGAGGAGAAGAATCAAGCCATAGAAATCTACAAATCAGGCTTTTATTTCTATCTCTTTGGTTGAATAGTTAAATTATCTTATTTGCTCATTTAAGGAGCAGTTATTGTATCAAACATTCTTGTTTTTCTTGTGAACTAAGTCATTCAGGTGATTGAATCAGTTGAGGAAGATTGCCTTATGCAAGCAGTTGCTTGTGTGTAAGGTTTTGTGCTGGTGAACCTTAGAAACCAGCTGGGTTCATTGTGCGTCCGGAAAAATAACAAGTTTGAGTTGTGATCTTGTGAAACAACTCTGCTGTAATTGAGGTTGATTATAGTGTGGACCCAAGAGGTACTTGGGAGTGGACGTAGGTGTAGGTACACCGAACCACTATAAAATTTCTGTGTTTGCAGTGGTTGTCTCTTTATCTCTTTCTCTTCATCTTCTTCTTGCATATTCTATCTTAACTGTTGCATATCTGTGATTTACTTTAAGTTGGGGTATTACTTCAAAAGTGTTTAAAATTTTAAAAGACCCAATTCACCACCCCTCTTGGGTTGCTATCTGGGACAATAATTGGTATCAGAGCTAGTGCTCATTTTTTTTTGATCTAACAATCAAGAGTTAAAGATCGAAATGGCAGCTCAAGTTGGCTCGACTTTTCTGAAGGACAATCTATGAATCGTCCTCCTTTATTTAATGGTTCTAATTATTCTTATTGGAAAGCTAGAATGAAAATCTTCATTCAAGCACTTGACTATGATCTATGGAGTATTATAGTCAATGGACCTCACACACCCACTACAAGACTTAATGACATTGAAATTCCTAAACCAGAAACGAAATGGGATGAACATGATAAGAAATTGGCACAACTAAATGCCAAGGCTATGAATGTTTTGTACTGTTCTTTAGATGCAAATAAATATAATTGTATATCTGTTTGCATATTTGCTAAAGAAATTTGGGATAAATTAGAGGTTGCCCATGAGGGAACCAATCAGGTAAAGGAATCCAAGATTAACATGCTAGTTCATAAATATGAATTGTTCAAAATGGATGCATGTGAATCTATTTTGATATGTTTACAAGATTTACTGACATTGTTAATAGTTTAAAAGTCTTGGTAAATCTTATGATAACTCTGATCTTGTGAGAAAGGTGTTGCGTTCTTTGCCTAGGACATGGAAGCTAAAGTCACAGCAATACAAGAGGCAAAAGATCTGAGCACTCTACCCCTAGAAGAACTTTTGGGATCCTTGATGACTCATGAGCTTCAAGTCAAGCAACATGTTAATGAGGATGAGTCAAAGAAGAAAAGGACTATGGCTCTCAAAATTTTAGAATGTAAGGAAGAATCCGATGAATCTGAAGATGACAGTGATGATGAGGACATGGCACTCATCACAAGGAAATTCAAGAGATTCATGAAGAAGAAGAAATTTGAAAAGAAAAAGCACCTTGTTAGAAAAGATCAGGACAAAGGAAAAGAAAAGGAAATAATCTGTTTTGAATGTAAGAAACTGGGATATTTCAAATCTGAATGTCCACAACTCAAGAAGGCCCCCGGAGATTCAAAAAGAAGGCAATGATGACTACCTGGAGTGATTCGGAAAGCTCAAGTTCTGAAGAAGATGAAAAGAAAGAAATAGCCAATCTTGCTTCATGGAGGACAATGATGAGGCGAGTCCTAGTTTTCTAGATGATTTTACATTTGAAGAATTGCATAGTGCGTTTTATGAACTAATTGATGATTATGCAAATCTAAGCTCAAAGAATAAAGATTGAAGAATCAAATGCAAAATCTATCTTTAGAAAATGAAAAGCATATTGTAGAAAATAAATTTCTAAAGAAAGAAAATGAAAATTTGAAAAATGAATTGATAGACTTAAACCCATTGTTGACAAATTTACGTTAAGCTCTATCAAACTCAACATGATTTTGGATAATCAAAGGCTATTTTTGATAAAGCCGGATTAGGATATAATCCACTTAAAAAGCAAAAATCTTTGAAAAATATTTTTGTACATGCTAAAAAATCATCAAATATTACTTGTTTTAAATGTGGAAACAAAGGACATAAATCGTATATGTGTAAAACTCCACATGATAAAAGAAAGATGATTTGGGTTCTAAAGGAATAATATTATTGCTTCTAACCATGAAGGACCCAAGAAAGCTTGGGTACCTAAAATTAAGAGATAAATATTTTGCAGGAGTGTCTTGCAGCCATCGGATTGAAAAGAAAATGGTATCTTGATAGTGGTTGCTCAAGACATATGACGGGTGACAAAGATCAATTCATCACCCTTGAGATGAAAAAAGGTGGAGTAGTTACTTTTGGTGATAATGGTCAAGGCCATATCGTGGGCATTGGTAAGATTCAAATTACTCCATCTATCTATGTTGATAATGTATTATATGTTAATGGATTAAAGCATAACTTGATTAGTATTAGCCAGCTATGTGATAAAGGTTTCAAAGTTTCTTTTGAAGCTTCTATTTGCACAGTCACTAATCCCTTTGATAGTAGCATTATTCTTGTTGGAAAACATTATGGCAATGTATACTTAATTGATTTGAATAACCTATCCTCAAGTAATCATTGCTTAGTTGCTGATAATGCTAAGATGAATGAGATTGGATGGCTATGGCATCGTAGACTAGGTCATGCTAGCACACACTTAATTTTAAAATTGCTGAAAATGAATTTAGTTAAAGGTATTCCTAGCTTAGATTTTGAAAATAATCGAATCTGTGATGCATGTCAATTTGGTAAATAAACAAGAAGTTCTTTCAAATCTAAGAATGTTGTTTCAACTACTAGGCCCCTGGAGCTACTACACATGGACCTCTTTGGACCTACTAGAACCACTAGTCTAGGAGAAAGAAATATGGTCTTGATAGTAGATGATTACTCTAGATTCACTTGGGTAATGTTTTTGGCTCATAAAGATGAGACTTTCTCAATATTTTTGAATTTTTAAGAAAATCACAAATGAGAAAAATACTACCATAGTGTCTCTAAGAAGTGATCACATGACTGAATTTAAAAATCACTTATTTAAAAAATTTGTTTAAAAAAAGGCATACATCATAATTTTTCTGCACCTAGAACACCTCAGCAAAATGGAGTTGTAGAGAAAAAAATAGGACTCTAGAGGACATGGCCCGTACCATGCTATGTGAAAGCAAACTCCCTAAATACTTTTGGGCGGAAGCTATTAACACAGCATGTTACATCTTAAATAGAGCCCTAATTAGACCTATCCTTAAGAAAACACCCTATGAACTATGGCATGATAGGAAACCCAATTTAGGCTACTTTCATGCATTTGGTTGTAACTTCTTCATCCATAATAATGGTAAAGATAATCTTGGAAAGTTTGACGCTAAATCTGATGAAGGCATTTTCTTAGGATATTCAACCTCTAGTAAAGCTTATAGAGTATTCAATAAGAAGAGTCTAGTTGTAGAAGAATCCATTCATGTAGTCTTTGATGAGTCTTTAGCATCAAGTTCGGGAAAGATTGATGATGAGGAAGATACAAGTTTACTTGAAAGAGGAATTGAAAAATTAGATGTATCTTCAGATCATGAACAAGAAGCAAAAGAAGAGGATTTACCTTTGGCTGATGTTATTGATACTGCTCATAATGATATAGATCTGCCTAGAGATTGGAGATATGCTCATGATCATCCAAGGGATTTGATCATAGGTGATCCATCTCAAGGTGTAAGAACTAGATCATCCATGAGAAATATCAATAATCATCTTGCATTTGTATCTCAAATAGAACCTGAAACCATAGAAGAAGCTGAAAAAGATAGCAATTGGATGTTAGCTATGCAAGAAGAGTTAAACCAATTCACTAGGAATAAGGTATGGACCCTAGTAAATAGACCTAGAAACCACCCTATAATAGGATCTAAATGGGTTTTTAGAAATAAATTAGATAAAATGGCACAGTCATTAGGAATAAAGCTAGGATAGTTGCAAAAGGATATAATCAGGAAGAAGGAATAGATTTTGATGAAACTTTTGCTCCTGTAGCTAGATTAGAAGCCATTAGACTATTGCTTGCATTTGCATGTCATATGAATTTCAACTTATTTCAAATGGATGTTAAAAGTGCATTTTTAAATGGTTTTATAAATGAGGAAGTTTATGTTGAAACAACCTCCTGGTTTTGAAGATCATGAATTTCCAAACCACGTTTTTAAATTACACAAAGCACTTTATGGTTTAAAACAAGCACCTAGAGCTTGGTATGATAGATTAAGTAAATTTTTAATTGAAAATGATTTACAAGAGGAAATGTTGATAAAACCTTGTTTTTAAAAGAAAAGAGATGGATTTATTGGTTGTACAATTTACGTTGATGACATTGTCTTGGTGCTACTAACAATCTTCTTTGTCAAGAATTTGCTAAGTTAATGCAGGGAGAATTCGAGATGAGCATGATGGGAGAACTTAACTTCTTCCTTGGACTTCAAATTAACAAGAGAAAGCTGAAATTTTCATCAACCAAGCAAAGTACACGAAGGAAATACTCAAGAAGTTTGATATGGAATCTGCTAAACCTCTTGGCACGCCAATGAGTCCCTTCATGCAAGCTGGACAAAGATGAAGAGGTAAGAAAGTAGATCAAAAATTATCGAGGTATGATCGGATCACTCTTTACTTAACTGCAAGTAGACCAGATATCATGTTTCTGTTTGTTATGTGCAAGATATCAATGAACCTAAAGAATCACATTTTATTGCTGTTAAAAGAATCTTTAGATACTTAAATGGAACTAAAAATGTAGGATTATGGTATTCTAGAGACTCAACTTTAATTGATTGCTTATTCTGATTCTGATTATGCTGGATGTAAATTAGATAGAAAAGTACAAGTGGTGCATGCCAATTTTTAGGAAGTAACTTAATCTCTTGGTTTAGCAAGAAGCAAAATTCGGTTGCATTATCCACTGCTGAGGCAGAGTATGTTGCAGCTGGAAGTTGCTGTGCTCAAATCCTTTGGATTAAGCGACAACTTGAAGATTATGGCATCACACTTGATAAAATTCCTATTAGATGTGATAATACTAGTGCAATCAATCTAACTAAGAATCCAATTCAACATTCTAGAACTAAACACATAGAAATTAGACATCACTTTATTAGAGAACATGCTAATAAATATTGTCTTGATATGTGAACACTAATGATCAATTGGCTGATATTTTTACCAAACCTTTGAGTGAGGAGAGATTTTGTTATCTTAGAGGAGAATTAGGAGTTTGTGATCCTTTAGAATGATTTTCTGAAACTCTCAAGGATAACTATCTAAATTCATAGATTTCTTGAAAATCTTTTACACTTAATAAGGAAATTTATCTAGAAATTTGATTCATTGATTCCCCAATTATTAAGGAGAATTTATCTAGATTTTGATGATCAATTTGATTAGTTTCAGATCCTTGAAATTCATTTTACTGAAACTATTGTGGAGTCGACACCTTCAGTTTGGAGTCGACACCTTACTTTAGATTTTCTGTCTGCTCATTAGAGCCGACTCTGGCTTCTGCAGAGCCGACTCTAATTCGAGCGCTGACTGATTTTTTGTTCGGAGCCGACACCTCACTTTGCGGGAGTCGACTCTAAGTGAAAAATCGTCACTTTATTAGGGCAGAGTCGACACTTCAAATGACCAATCTTTTTCAATCCCTTTCAAATCCTTCTCCAAAGCATTCCAAACTTTTCCAAACTCTTCAAAATCCTTGATTCCAACCTCCATTGACCTCCAATGGCTCCCAAAAGGTGAGGATCTATGTTTGGGCCGTTCCCACGGGAGACGTTCCGTTTGAAGAACCGAGAGGCAATCTTCTTCATCTTCGTCTTCACTTCTTCTACTCCAGGCTTCTCCATCTTCCACCGCATAGACTTGTTGGCCGGGAAGGTTTCACTACGGAAGAAAGGTAGATTTTAATTTATTTGAGTCGGAAGGTTTTTCTATAGGGAGACAAATAAAAGATGGGTTGGGAAAAGATTTGCTCACTAGATGTTCCTACCTACCCTGCCCGTGAAGGAATTCTATAATGATTTATGTAGAGGGGAAGGAGGTCTTGTGAGTTTTGTGCAGGAACCAAAGTGGTAATCGCTATAGAGTCACTAGGAAATCTTTGGAGATGCCCACTGTTGGTTTGACTGCATGTCAGCATGATGACAGAGGTGGAGCCCTGTCAAGGATGCTTGGAGAGAAGTTTCTGAGTTTGAGAGGTAATGGCAAATCAACTCAACTTGGAACTCAGATTACTTCATAATATTTGTGGTAGAATATTGTTTCCTAAGATTGGAAGGTTTGAGTATGTCTCGGAGCGAGACATTCTACTGATGGATTGTATCATCACTGGTCAACCAGTAAATTTAGCCGGGATGATGATTGGTTATATGGCAGAGGCAGCTACAAAGAAAAGATCTACACTGCCATATGGTATGGTTCTCACACTGGTATTCAGAAGCCAAGGTGTAAAGATAATGGAGAAAGAATTGCAAAGAAATCTCAGATATACTACTACTATAGTGTCTCCACTATTCATAGAATGGGCTTCAAGAAAGTTAATGGCCAGTGGCAAAGGAGAGGACAAGAAGCCAGAGTTGAGGAGCCAGAGATGAGGATGTCCCTGGACCATCTACTGCTGGACCATCAGTTGTGGACCATCTGTTGCTGGACCGAGCACTTCTTCACCCCCTCAGGTGGCATCGGGTTTGTTGGCTGAGTCAGGCTTTTCAGAGGCAGCTTGATCAGCTCAGGCCTTATTGACTGAGCATGATTCAGAGATGAGAGATGAGATGAGGCAGCTCTCTGCTAAGCTTGATGTGATTGCATCTTCTTTGGATAGATCTGTGGATACCCTATCCACTGAGCTTCACAAGATTTTTGAAAGGCTGGAAGGGATCGCAGATGGATCTAGAGCTTATCTTGATGCCACTGGACAACTAAGAAGGGATATAGACTTTGCTATTCAGATTGAGGGTGTCTTGAAGGCTTCAAGAAATCACAGAAAGATGAGATTATGGAGTTAATAGGTCATTTGAAGAGAATTGTCTACAAACACACTTGATTGACCTTCTACTTCCTACATTGATGCCTATCCAAGCCAACTCAAGTCAAATCCCAATTAGCCTTTAAATTCCTGTCAAATCAAATTTAGCTTTTATATTATGTTGATAGCTTGTACTTAGGATATTTACTCTTTTGTATCTTGGTATATGATGTAATGAAATGTTTTGATGTAATGAAAAATGTTTGAATGATTGATACAATGATGGTTGCAATGAATGAAGTCTTAGGATATTTACTCTTTTCTTCAATTATTCTGAATCTGAATATCACTTTAAAATTCTTTATATAATTATTTTTTTTACCTTTTGTTGATAACAAAAAGAGGGAGAAAAGAAGTATTGTATATGCATAAGAGAAAGAATAAATGGTATCATGGAGAGAGAGAATGAGAATACATTCAATCTAAAAGAAATATGCATAGAGAAAGGGGGAGTTACATTATGCAGGGGGAGCGTAATTTTTATATATACAGTTCATGTTGATCAATTTTGCTTATCTTGAAACCATGGTTTATTTCTTAAATTGAAAAAATTTAAAGTCTTGATAAAGTTTACAATGCTTATGAATTCTAATGCATATACTCAAAGTTTTTGTCATCATCAAAAAGGGGGAGATTGTTGACCCAATTATTAATTTTGATGATAACAAAACTATTTGAGTATAACTCATGAAGTTACTAATGATTTTGATTAAGTGTTTCAGTTTATAACTTGTTTAAATGATCAAAATCTCGAGAGAAATCAAGTTCTGGAGTTCAATTCTAATGTCAAGGTAAGATTGCAGACATTAGAGTCGACACCTAGAATCACAGAGTCGACTCCGAAAATGGCACAGACTAGAGTCGACACCTGGAACCTTAGAGTCGACTCCAGCAGAAAAAGAAAGATTTTTTCGGGTCTCAAATTAGAGTCGACACCTGAGAAGTTAGAGTCGACTCCAGAAGAAAAATGTGTCGACCCCAGAAAAGTTAGAGCGACTCCAAATCAAGCTGTTTGGGGATTTCAAGTTAGAGTCGACCCCAGGAAAGTCAGAGCCGACTCCAGATTGTCAGAAATAACTTTCAGATGTGTCAGAACGTCTCTAAACCTACTTTTTACTTTAAATCTCAATGGCTATTACCTTATTTGTTCCTAACTTTTCTTCCATTTTGATTCTAACGGATAGTTTTTATCTATTCTTAGTATTGGAAGATCTATAAAAGCATGATGGATATGACCGTTTAAAAAGAGAGAAAAACAAGAAAAATAGAGAATAAAAAGAAAAGAAAAATCCAAGAAAAAATCAGAAGAAAAATCAAAGGAAAGATCGTACTGATTCCCTGAAAGAAAAGAGAGAAATCCCCAGTCTTCGCACTTTCATTTTGAGGAGATTTCTAAGTTTGAAGAAGCAAACGAGTAAGCCCTAGTTCCTGTTCTTCATCTGTTCTTCCGAGCTTCAAGAGCATACTCAAGGAAGATCCATTCAAAAGCAAGAAAGAGGAGAAGAATCAAGCATAGAAATATGCAAATCATGCTTTTATTTCTATCTCTTTTTTTAATAGTTAACTTGTATTATTGCTCATTTAAGGAGCGGTTATTGTATCAAACATTCTTATTCTTCTTATGAACTGAGTCAATCAGGTGATTGAATCAGTTGAGGCAGTTTGCCT
The DNA here is from genome assembly GCA_900491605.1 of Calamus simplicifolius. NCBI lineage: Eukaryota > Viridiplantae > Streptophyta > Magnoliopsida > Arecales > Arecaceae > Calamus > Calamus simplicifolius. The sequence goes on along the minus strand of UESW01004978.1, from coordinate 854,906 downwards.
GGTGCAAGCAGTTGCTTGTGTGTAAGGTTTTGTGCTGGTGAACCTTGAAAACCCGCTGGGTTCATTGTGCACCCAGGAAAACAACAAGTTTGAGTTGTGATCTTGTGAAACAACTCTGCTGTAATCAAGGTTGATTATAGTGTGGACCCAAGAGGTACTTGGGAGTGGACATAGGTGTAGGTACACCGAACCACTATAAAATTTTTGTGTTTATAGTGGTTGTCTCTTTATCTCTTTCTCTTCATCTTCTTCTTGCATATTCTGTCTTAACTGTTGCATATCTGTGATTTACTTTAAGTTGGGGTATTACTTCAAAAGTGTTTAAAATTTTAAAAGACCCAATTCACCCCCTCTCCCTCTTGGGTTGCTATCTGGGACAACAATTAGTATCAGAGCTAGTGCTCATTTTTCCTTGATCTAACAATCAAGAATTAAAGATCCAAATGGCAGCTCAAGTTGGCTCGACCTTTTCTAAAGGACAATCTACGAATCGTCCTCCTTTATTTAACGGTTCTAATTATTCTTATTGGAAATTTAGAATAAAAATCTTCATTCAAGCACTTGACTATAATCTATGGAGTATTATAGTCAATGGACCCCCAAGGCAGTTCAAAAGGAGCTCGCCGGCATTGCGGCCCATGGGACACCACTTGGCCCCGGCATGGCGGTGCCCTAGAGTAGGTTCAAGACCCTAAAGGCTCCGTAACTGGTCGAGTCACCCCTTGGGCGGCATACAAACCCCCGAGGCAGTTCAAAAGGAGCTCGCCGGCATCGCAGCCCATGGGACACCACTCGGCTCTATCATGGCAGTGGCTCCGAGTAGGTTCAAGACCCTAAAGGCTCCGTAACCGATTAGGTCACCCCTTGGGTAGCACATAAACCCCCGAGGCGATTCAAAAGGAGCTCGCCAGCATCATGGCCCATGGGACACCACTCGGCCCCAGCACGACGGTGCCCCTGAGTAGGTTCAAGACCCTAAAGGCTCTGTAACCGGTTGAGTCGCCCCTCGGGTAGCACACAAACCTTCGAGGTGGTTCAAAGGAGCTCGCCGGCATTGCAGCCCATGTGACACCACTCGGGCCCAGCACGGCGGTGCCCCCGAGTAGGTTCAAGACCCTAAAGGATTCGTGTTGACCCAATTATTAATTTTGATGATAAACAAAACTATTTGAGTATAATTCATGAAGTTACTAATGATTTTGATTAAGTGTTTTAGTTTATAACTTGTTTAAATGATCAAAATCTCGAGAGAAATCAAGTTCGGAGCTTAATTCTAATGTCAAGGTAAGATTGCAGACATTAGAGTCGACACCTAGAATCACAGAGTCAACCCCGAAAAACGACACGGATTAGAGTCGACACCTGGAAGCTGCAGAGTCGACCCAGCAGAAAAATAAAGAGATGGTTTTTTGAGTCTCAAATTAGAGTCGACACCTGAGGAGTTAGAGTCAGACTCCAGAAGAAAAATGTGTCGACCTCAGAAAAGTTTGAGCAGACTCCAAATCGGGCTATTTTGGGGATTTCAAGTTAGAGTCAACCCCAGGAAAGTCAGAGCCGACTCCAGATTGTCAGAAACGACTTTCAGATGTGTCAGAACGTCTCTAAACCTTACTTTTTATTTTAAATCTCAACGGCTATTACCTTATTTGTTCCTAACTTTTCTTCCATTTTGATGGATATTTTTTATCTATTCTTAGTTTTGGAAGGATCTATAAGAGCATGAGGGATGTGACCGTTTGAAAGATGAGAAAAAGAAAAATAGAGAAGAAAAAGAAGAGAAAAATCTAAGAGAAAATCAGAAGGAAAAATCAAAAGGAAAGATCGTATTGATTCCCTAAGAGAAAAGAGAGAAATCCCTAGTCTTCACACTTTCATTTTGAAGAGATTTCTAAGTTTGAAGAAGCAAACAAGCAAGCCCTAGTTCCTGTTCTTTATCTGTTCTTCCGAGCTTCAAGAGAATACTCAAGGAAGATCCATTCAAAAGCAAGAAAGAGGAGAAGAATCAAGCCACAAAGATCTACAAATCATGCTTACATTTCTATCTCTTTGTTTGAATAGTTAACTTGTCTTATTTTCTCATTTAAGGAGCAGTTGTTGTATCAAACATTCTTATTTTTCTTGTGAACTGAGTCAATCAGGTGATTGAATCAGTTGAGGCAGATTGCCTTGTGCAAGCAGTTGCTTGTGTGTAAGGTTTTGTGCTGGTGAACCTTGAAAACCAGCTGGGTTCATTGTGCGCCCGAAAAAATAACAAGTTTGAGTTGTGATCTTGTGAAACAACTCTGCTGTAATCAAGGTTGATTATAGTGTGGACCCAAGAGGTACTTGGGAGTGGACGTAGGTGTAGGTACATCGAACCACTATAAAATCTCTATGTTTACAGTGCTTGACTCTTTATCTCTTCCTCTTCATCTCCTCATTGCATATTCTATTTTAATTGTTGCATATCTGTGATTTATTTTAAGTTGAGGGTTTTACTTCAAAAGAGTTTAATTTTTTAAAAGACCCAATTCACCCCCCCCCCCCCCCCCTCTTGGGTTGCTATCTGGACAACAATTGGTATCAGAGCTAGTGCTCATTTTTCCTTGATCTAACAATCAAGAGTTAAAGATCCAAATGGCAGCTCAAGTTGGCTCAACCTTTTCTGAAGGACAATCTATGAATCGTCCTTCTTTATTTAATGGTTCTAATTATTCTTATTGGAAAGCTAGAATGAAAATCTTCATTCAAGCACTTGACTATGATCTATGGAGTATTATAGTCAATGGACCTCATACTCCCACTACAAGACTTAATGGCATGGAAATTCCTAAACCGGAAATGGAATGGGATGAACATGATAAGAAGTTGGCACAACTAAATGCCAAGGCTATGAATGTTTTGTACTATTCTTTAGATACAAATGAATTTAATCGTATATCTGTTTGCATGTCTACTAAAGAAAATTGGAATAAATTAGAGGTTACCCATGAGGGAACCAATTAGGTAAAGGAATCCAAGATTAAATGCTTGTTCATAAATATGAATTGTTCAAAATGGATGCATGTGAATCTATTTCTGATATGTTTACAAGATTTACTGACATTGTTAATGGTTTAAAAAGTCTTGGTAAATCTTATAATAACTCTGATCTTGGGAGAAAGGTGTTGCATTCTTTGCCTAGGACATGGGAAGCTAAAGTCAATGCAATACAAAAGGCAAAAGATCTGAGCACTCTACCCTTAGAAGAACTTTTGGGATCCTTGATGACTCATGAGCTTCAAGTTAAGCAACATGTTAATGAAGACGAGTCAAAGAAGAAAAGGACTATGGCTCTCAAAATTTCAGAATGTAAGGAAGAATCTGATGAATCTGAAGATGACAGTGATGATGAGGACATGACACTCATCACAAGGAAATTCAAGAGATTCATGAAGAAAAAGAAATTTGAAAAGAAAAAGCCCTTTGTTAGAAAAGATGAGGACAAAGGAAAAGAAAAGGAAATAATCTGTTTTGAATGCAAGAAATTGGGACATTTCAAATCTGAATGTCCACAACTCAAAAAGGCCCCCGAGATTCAAAAAGAAGGCAATGATGGCTACCTGGAGTGATTTGGAAAGCTCAAGTTCTGAAGAAGATGAAAAGAAAGAAATAGCCAATCTTTGCTTCATGGCAGACAATGATGAGGTGAGTTCGAGTTTCTAGATGATTTTACATTTGAAGAATTGCATAGTGCTTTTTATGAACTAATTGATGATTATGCAAATCTGAGCTCAAAAATAAAGATTTGAAGAATCAAATGCAAAATCTATCTTTAGAAAATGAAAAGCAATTGTAGAAAATGAATTTCTAAAGAAAGAAAATAAAATTAAAAAATGAAGTTGATAGCTTAAACCATTGTTGACAAATTTACTTTAAGCTCTATCAAACTAAATATGATTTTGGATATCAAAAGGCTGTTTTTGATAAAGCCGGATTAGGATATAATCCACTTAAAAAGCAAAAATCTTTGAAAAATATTTTTGTACATGCTGAAAAATCATCAAATATTACTTGTTTTAAATGTGGAAACAAAGGACATAAATCTTATATGTGTAAAACTTCACATGATAAAAGAAAGATGATTTGGGTTCCTAAAGGAACAGTATTTATTGCTTCTAACCATGAAGGACCCAAGAAAGCTTGGGTACCTAAAATTAAGAGATGAATATTTTGCAGGAGTGTCTTGCAGCCATCGGATTGAAAAGAAAATGGTATCTTGATAGTGGTTGCTCAAGACACATGACGGGTGACAAAGATCAATTCATCACCCTTGAGACGAAAAGAGGTGGAGTAGTTACTTTTGGTGATAATGGTCAAGGCCATATCATGGGCATTGGTAAGATTCAAATTACTCCATCTACCTATATTGATAATGTATTATATGTTAATGGATTAAAGCATAACTTGATTAGTATTAGCCAGCTGTGTGATAAAGGTTTCAAAGTTTCTTTTGAAGCTTCTATTTGCACTGTCACTAATCCCATTGATAGTAGCATTATTCTTGTTGGAAAACGTTATGGCAATGTATACTTAATTGATTTGAATAACTTATCCTCAAGTAATGCTAAGATGAATGAGATTGGATGGCTATGGCATCGTAGATTAGGTCATGCTAGCACACACTTAATTTCAAAATTGCTGAAAATGGATTTAGTTAAAGGTATTCCTAGCTTAGATTTTGAAAATAATCGAATCTGTGATGCATGTCAATTTGGTAAACAAACAAGAAGTTCTTTCAAATCTAAGAATGTTGTTTCAACTACTAGGCCCCTGGAGCTACTACACATGGACCTCTTTGGACCTACTAGAACCACTAGTCTAGGAGGAAAGAAGTATGGTCTTGTGATAGTAGATGATTACTCTAGATTCACTTGGGTAATGTTTTTGGCTCATAAAGATGAGACTTTCTCAATATTCCTGAAATTTTCAAGAAAGTCACAAATGAGAAAATACTACCATAGTGTCTCTAAGAAGTGATCATGGGACTGAATTTGAAAATCACTTATTTAAAAAAATTATTTTGAAAAAGGCATACATCATAATTTTTCTGCACCTAGAACACCTCAGCAAAATGGAGTTGTAGAGAGAAAAATAGGACTCTAGAAGACATGGCCCGTACCATGCTATGTGAAAGCAAACTCCCTAAATACTTTTGGGCGGAAGCTATTAACACAACATGTTACATCCTAAATAGAGCCCTAATTAGACCTATCCTTAAGAAAACACCCTATGAACTATGGCATGATAGGAAACCCAATTTAGGCTACTTTCATGCATTTGGTTGTAGATGCTTCATCCATAACAATGGTAAAGATAATCTTGGAAAGTTTGATGCTAAATCTGATGAAGGCATTTTCTTAGGATATTCAACCTCTAGTAAAGCCTATAGAGTATTCAATAAGAAGAGTCTAGTTGTAGAAGAATCCATTCATGTAGTCTTTGATGAGTCTTTAGCATCAAGTTCGGAAAGATTGATGATGAGGAAGATACAAGTTTACTTGAAAGAGGTATTAAAAAATTAGATGTATCTTCAGATCATGAACAAGAAGCAAAAGATGAGGATTTACCTTTGGCTGATGTTATTGATACTGCTCATAATGATATAGATCTGCCTAGAGATTGGAGATATGCTCATGATCATCCAAGGGATTTGATCATAGGTGATCCATCTCAAGGAGTAAGAACTAGATCATCCATGAGAAATATCAATAATCATCTTGCATTTGTATCTCAAATAGAACCTAAAACCATAGAAGAAGCTGAAAAAGATAGCAATTGGATGTTAGCTATGCAAGAAGAGTTAAACCAATTCACTAGGAATAAGGTATGGACCCTAGTAGACAGACCTAGAGACCACCCTATAATAGGATCTAAATGGGTTTTTAGAAATAAATTAGACAAAAATGGCACAGTCATTAGGAATAAAGCTAGGCTAGTTGCAAAAGGATATAATCAGGAAGAAGGAATAGATTTTGATGAAACTTTTGCTCCTGTAGCTAGATTAGAAGCCATTAGACTATTGCTTGCATTTGCATGTCATATGAATTTCAACTTATTTCAAATGGATGTTAAAAGTGCATTTTTAAATGGTTTTATAAATGAGGAAGTTTATGTTGAAACAACCTCCTGGTTTTGAAGATCATGAATTTTCAAACCATGTTTTTAAATTACACAAAGCACTTTATGGTTTAAAACAAGCACCTAGAGCTTGGTATGATAGATTGAGTAAATTTTTGATTGAAAATGATTTACAAGAGGAAATGTTGACAAAACCTTGTTTTTAAAAAGAAAAGAAATGGATTTATTGGTTGTACAGATTTACGTTGATGATATTGTCTTGGTGCTACTAACAATCTTCTTTGCCAAGAATTCGCTAAGTTAATGCAGGGAGAATTCGAGATGAGCATGATGGGAGAACTTAACTTCTTCCTTGGACTTCAAATTAGACAAGAGAAAGCTGGAATTTTCATTAACCAAGCAAAGTACACGAAGGAAATACTTAAGAATTTGGTATGGAATCTGCTAAACCTCTTGGCACGCCAATGAGTCCTTCATGCAAGCTGGACAAAGATGAAGATGGTAAGAAAGTAGATCAAAACATTACCGAGGTATGATCGGATCTCTACTTTACTTAACTGCAAGTAGACCTGATATCATGTTTGCTGTTTGTTTATGTGCAAGATATCAATCTGAACCTAAAGAATCACATTTTATTGCTGTTAAAAGAATCTTTAGATATCTAAATGGAACTAAAAATGTAGGAGTATGGTATTCTAGAGACTCAACACTTAATTTGATTGCTTATTCTGATTCTGATTATGCTGGATGTAAATTAGATAGAAAAAGTACAAGTGGTGCATGCCAATTTTTAGGAGGTAACTTAATCTCTTGGTTTAGCAAGAAGCAAAATTCGGTTGCATTATCCACTGCTGAGGCAGAGTATGTTGCGGCTGGAAGCTGCTGTGCTCAAATCCTTTGGATTAAGCGACAACTTGAAGATTATGGCATCACACTTGATAAAATTCCTATTAGATGTGATAATACTAGTGCAATCAATCTAACTAAGAATCCAATTCAACATTAGAACTAAACACATAGAAATTAGACATCACTTTATTAGAGAACATGTCACTAATAATGATATTTGTCTTGATTATGTGAACACTAATGATCAATTGGCTGATATTTTTACCAAACCTTTGAGTGAGGAGAGATTTTTTATCTTAGAGGAGAATTAGGAGTTTGTGATCCTTTAGATTGATTTTCTGAAACTCTCAAGGACAACTATCTAAACTTCGGTAAATTTCTTGAAAATCTTTTACACTTTATAAGGAAATTTATCTAGAAGTTTGATTCATTGTTTCCCCAATTGTTAAGGAGAACTTATCTAGATTTTGATGATCAATTTGATTAGTTTCAGATCCTTGAAATTCATTTTTCACTGAAACTATTGTGGAGTCGACACCTTCAGTTTGGAGTCGACACCTTATCTTTGATTTCTGTCTGGGCATTAGAGCCGACTCCGGCTTCTAGAGCCGACTCTAATTCGGCGCTGACTGATTTTTTGTTCGGAGCCGACACCTCACTTTGCGGGAGTCGACTCTAAGTAAAAATAGGTCAAAATATTAGGGCAGAGTCGACACTTTTAACGACTCAATCCTTTTCAAATTTCAAATCCTTCCAAAGCATTCCAAACTTTTTCAAACTCTTCAAAACCCTTGATTCCATTCCATTGATCCAATGGCTCCCAAAGCGTGGATCCATGTTTGGTCGGCCGTTCCCACCGGGAGACGCCGTTCAAGGAGGCAATCATCTTCGTCTTCTTCCTCTTCTTCACTCCGGAGGCTTCTCCATCATCCATCCACGTTGACAATTGGCTGGGAAGGTTATCACTACGGAAGGAAGGTTAGATTTTGATCTTTTGATTTGGAAGGTTTTTCTATGGGACAAATAAAGAAATGGGATGGGAGAAGTTTGCTCTTTGGATATTCCTACCTACCCTGCCCTTGTAAGGAGTTCTACATGATTAAGTAGAGGGAGGGAGGTCTTGTAAGTTTTGTGAGGAACCAAAGTGTGATCACTACAGAGTCACTGGAAAATCTTTGGAGATGCCACTGTTGGTTTGACTGAGTCAGCATGATGACAGAGGTGGAGCCCTGTCAAGGATGTTGGGAGAGAAGTTTCTGAGTTTGAGGAGGTAATGGCAAATCAACTAACTTGGAACTCAGATTACTTCATAATATTGTGGAGGAATCTTTTTCCTAAGATTGGAAGATTTGAGTATGTCTCGGAGCGAGACATTCTTTGATGGATTGCATCATCACTGGTCAACCAGTAAATTTGGCTGGGATGATGATAGGCTATATGGCAGAGGCAGCTACAAAGAAAAGATCACTGCCATATGGTATGGTTCTCACACTGGTGTTCAGAAGCCAAGGTGTAAAGATAATGGAGAAAGAACCGCAAAGAAATCTCAGATATACTGACTACTACAACATCTCCACTATTCATAGAATGGGCTTCAGGAAAGTTAATGGCCAGTGGCAAGGAGAGGACAAGAAGCCAGAATTGAGGAGGCCAGAGATGAGGATGTCCCTGGACCATCTGTTGCTGGACCGAGCACTTCTTCACCCCCCTCAGGTGGCATCGGGTTTGTTTGCTGAGTCAGCAGGCTTTTCAGAGAGGCAGCTTGATCAGCTCAGGGCCTTATTGACTGAGCATGATTCAGAGATGAGAGATGAGATGAGGCAGCTCTCTGCTAAGCTTGACATGATTGCATCTTCATTGGACAGATCTGTGGATACCCTATCCTCTGAGCTTCACAAGATTTTTGAAAGGCTGGAAGGGATCGCAGATGGATCTAGAGCTTACCTTGATGCCACTGGACAACTAAAAGGGATATAGATTTTGCTATTACTCAGATTGAGGGATGTCTTGAAGGCTTCAAGCGATCACAGAAAGATGAGATTATAGAATTAATAGGTCATCTGAAGAGAATTGTCTACAAACATACTTGATTGACCTTCTACTTCCTATATTGATGTCTATCCAAGCCAACTCAAGTCAAATCCCAATTAGCCTTTAAGATCCTATCAAATCAAAATTTAGCTTTTATGTTATTTTGATAGCTTGTACTTAGGACATTTACTATTTTGTATCTTGGTACATGATGTAATGCAATGTTTTGATGTAATGAACACTGTTTGAATGAATGATACATGTTTGATACAATAATGATTGCAATGAATGATATCTATTCTTCATTTTTCTGAATTTGAATATCACTTTAAAATTCTTTATACAATTGTTTTTCACCTTTTTGATAACAAAAAAGGGGAAGAAAAGAAGAATTGTATATGCATAGGGAGAGAGAGAATGAGAATTTAAATATATTCAATCTAAAAGAAATATGCATAAAGAAAGGGGAGTTATATTATGCAGGGGGAGCGTAATTTTTATTTGATACAGTTCATGTTGATCATTATTGATCAATTTTGCTTATTTTGAAACTATGGCTTATTTCTTAAATTGAACAAATTTAAAGTCTTGATAAAGTTTACAATGCTTATGAATTCTAATGCATATACTCAAAGTTTTTGTCATCATCAAAAAGGGGGAGATTGTTGACCCAATTATTAATTT
>UESW01004978.1:631194-841956 GCA_900491605.1 Calamus simplicifolius | reverse complement strand
GGGGGGGGGGGGGGGGGGGGGCATCTGATGTGGCTAATGAAGCCACATAGGCAATCATGGCAAAATCGACTGTGGCGTGAACATGGCGTCCCCAGTGGGCCAAGGTGGAAGCTGGTCCAAGGCCGAGGCGGCAGCTCGAGGCCGACACCAAGGAGGAAGCTGGTCCGAGGCCGATGCCGAGGCGGAAGCTGGTCCGAGGCCGACGCCGAGGCGGAAGCTGTTCCGAGGCCGAGGCGGCAGCTCAAGGCCGACGCCAAAGCGGAAGCTGGTCCAAGGCCGTATAAGGCCGAGGGGAGCTCGGGAGCTGGAGGCCGAGCGGGAGTGCCATCTCCAAGTAAGCCGAGGCAGCCCCGACCTCTTCAGGTTGGCCCTGTCGGCCCCAGCATCTCCAAGTAAGCCGAGGAGGCCCCGACCTCTTTAGGTCGGCCCTGACATCTCCAAGTGAGCCGAGGCGGCTCCGATCTCCTCAGGTTGGCCCCGTCAGCCCCGGCATCTCCAAGCGAGCCAAGGCAGCCCCGACCTCTTCAGGTCGGCCCCGTCAGCACCCGCATCTCCAAGCGAGCCGAGGCGGCCCCGACCTCTTCAGGTCGTCCGGTCGGCCCCGGCATCTCCAAGCAAGCCGAGGCGACCTCGACCTCTTTAGGTTGGCCCCATCGGCCCCGGCATTTCCAAGGTAGTCGAGGCGGCCCCGACCTCCTCAGGTTGGCCCCGTCGGCCTCGGCATCTCCAAGCGAGCCGAGGCAGCCCCGACCTCTTCAGGTCGGCCCCGTCGGCCTTGGCATCTCCAAGCAAGCCGAGACAACCCCGACCTCTTCAGGTCGGCCCCATCAGCCCCGACATCTCCAAGTGAGCCGAGGCAGCCCCAATCTCTTCAGGTCGGCCCCGTCGGCCCCGGTATCTGCAAGTGAACCGAGGCGACCCCAACCTCCTCAGGTCGGCCCCATCGGCCCTGGCATCTCCAAGCGAGCCGAGACAGCCCAACCTCTTCAGGTCTGCCCCATCAGTCTCGGCATCTCCAAGCAAGCCGAGGCGGCCCCGACCTCTTCAGGTCAGCCCTGTCGGCCCCGGCATCTCCAAGTGAGCCGAGGCGGCCCCGACATCTTCAAGTGAGCCGAGGTGGCCCCGACCTCCTCAGGTCGGCCCCATCGGCCCCGGCATCTCCAAGCAAGCCGAGGTGGCCCCGACCTCTTTAGGTCGGCCCCGTCCCGGTATCTCCAAGCAAGCCGAGGTGGCCCGACTCTTTAGGTCGGCCCCATCGGCCCCGGCATCTCCAAGTGAGCCAAGGCAGCCCCGACCTCCTCAGGTCGGCCCCGTTGGCCTCGGCATCTCGAAGCGAGCCGAGACGGCCCTGACCTCTTCAGGTCAGCCCCGGCATCTCCAAGTGAGCCAAGGCAGCCCCGACCTCCTCAAGTCAGCCCCATCGGCCCTAGCATCTCCATGTGAGCCGAGGCGGCCCCAACCTCCTCATGTCAGCTTCGTCGGCCCCGGCATCTCCAAGTGAGCCAAGGCGGCCCCGACCTCTTCAGATCGGCCCCATCGGCTCCAGCATCTCTAGACAAGCCGATGCGGCCCTGACCTCCTCATCAGGTCGGCCCCATCGGCCTCGGCATCTCAAGTGAGCCAAGGTGGCCTCGACATCTTCAGGTCAGCCCCATTGGCCCCCACATCTCCAAGTGAGCCGAGGTGGCCCCAACCTCCTCAGGTCGGCCTCGGCATCTCCAAGTGAGTCGAGGCGGCCCTGGCATCTCCAAGTGAGCCGAGGAGGCCCGACCTCTTCAGGTCAGCCCCGAGCTCTTCTGGTTGGCCCTGTCGGCCCCGGCATCTCCAAGCAAGCCAAGGCAGCCCCGACCTCTTCAGGTCAACCCCGCGCCTGTCGAAACCATCAACTCTCTGACCCGCACGAGTGACACCGCCAGGCCCGCCTACCACCTGGCCACACCATCGATTGGACCTGGCTCACCTACCAACTGGTTCCGCTGACTGATGGGACTTGGCCCACCAACCGCCAATTTCTCCCTCTCCGATGGTACAGAACCTACTGATCAGCCCAGAGTCACGTAACCCCCACGTGTCCTGTGGACATCTCCCCTTCACTGAATTTCATGTGGTTAACCCCCATGCACGTTTCAACCGCCTATAAAAGGGTAAGTCCACTAGAGACTTAGCTATGTGAATACAAGCACTCTCTTATTCTCTCACCTCAGAGAAACTCCACCGCTCGAAGCCTTCTCTGCCCTAAAGAGCTCTCTCGAGCTCTTCCTTAGCTATGACCTTGGTTGCTAACTTGGGCGTCGGAGGGTCCCCATCGGATTACCCCTCTGGTCTTGGGACTTCTTGCAGGTTTTCTAGCTAGACGAAGATCCCACCAGCAAGCGAATTATTCTTCCCCGTGCTCAAGACCAGTGATCTGGCGTCATCAAATTTAGTTGGGTGTTTACCTGGTTCACTGTAAATCAGTACTTGCATGTAGGAATGCCAGCATAAATAGAATATCATGTTTCCAATGCATTCCTCCATAATCTTGGCACCCTCAATTTGTGGTTGATTCATCTTCATCTGCTTCCACTTCAAATAGAGCCTCTGGTTTCACTATGCATCAAAGAGCTGAGAACACTATCTCTATCACAGGGGCAGCCTTCACCTTCTGGGGCAACAGAATAACTGCTTGCTTGAAGGATAAAAGGCAAGCATTGCTATCTTAATTCCAGTTGATAACCACAGTCTGTAGTCCTTCTGTTACTTTATATATGTCATATATGGGCATTCTTTTGGCCAAATTATGCACGCTACTTCTGAAATTCTTAGTTTATGTTGCCCAGATGCATTTGGATCCTTCTTTTGGGTGAGGCTTTGCTTGCTACATGTCTAGTAGTGACTCGTAGAGTTTATAGCGGTATACCTGGGGAGATTACTGCTTTTTTAAGATTTATCATAGTTACATAAGTTGTGAAGAATTGGGTAAGGGAATCAAAAAGGCTTGTTTTAATACAAACATGAATGGAATTCTTAAATCAGTTTGAAGTATAATTTCATATTTCTAACAAGTCACTAATATATGTTGGCCGGTCAGGTCACTTGCATGAAGTTGAAATATGAAAGATCAATTAATGTTTCAAAGTGAATACATTTATTCATTCAAAAATAGAGTGAGAAAAAAGGATAAATTAAGTAGTCAGAAACAAAGAACTAATGGAAATCAAAGCAATGCTTCCAACAAAAGAACAATAATGCATAGTATGCTAATGATGAAGGAAAATAGCAATGCCTCTGCTTTGACAAACTTAGAGAATACCTTCTTGCATATGCTGCCTTAGCATTGCTAAGAAACCATACCTAAGAATGCCTCATCCTCCTTCATCACGCATAATGATGTTCTTTTTCAGCACTCAAGAAAATGGTCTTTGATGGTGGTTCCAATGGGTTTAGGTCTATAGCTCCGTTGTTGGAATTTCCACAATGAAAGTGTTGCTTGGCATAGTGGCAGCCGTGATGATTGCTTTGAGGAGAACATGGGATGTCTGGTTTGTTTATGACTTGAGGAAGTCCTGGGGAGATATGCCAAAAGGATGATTTTTTTTTTTCTTTTTTCCTCTTCTTTTTTTAGTTGGGGGGCGGAGCATTGGGGGCGGAGCAATGGATGGATGGGCATGAGGCGTGGAGCTGGTGGATACAGTGATGTAGGAATGTGGATTAAATTCCCAAAATATCTTATTTGTGACATATAATCACTGTTTCTTGGGGAGATGCTGGTTTTTGTATGTATCTATTATGATTGATTAATCATAGCTTATCCATGCTCACAAAGAGAATTAAGAGGTCTAGAGCGACTCATCTTTGATGCATAATGGATGCTTCAATGGGTCATCCGAGTATGGGCTGGCCAGGTGTCTGTGTACATGTTGCTCATTCTTTTAGATATAATCAGCAAAAAGCAAGTTACTTCATCTGTTGGTGTATTTATATAAATATAATGTAGCTTCCAATCATGTACTTCTATCCAGTTCCCCTGTGAGTCTAATATCATTTATTCCGGATTGTGTGCAGCATAGATGAGTTGAGAAAACTTTTAACCAAGAAGGAAAGATAAATGTCTTTTCAACTCTCTTAACCAAGTGAAATTTCAGAATAATGTAAGTTTGGGAGTCATACTGAATTTCTTACTTTTCATTCTGTTTTTCATGCTGCATAGTGTTTATATAAAGTATTCTTTTATGACAACTGAATTCTTAAATCAGCGAGGAAAGTTTCCTTAGTTGTGTTCAGTTCACTGTGCCTCGTTTCAATATTGACTCCAATTGTCAATAGAATTGCTGCAATATTCAGTTTGGATTAGCTAGCATCGATGATTTTATTACAAGCTGATAAGCATTAAAATATTTGTGTCCATGAATCTCAGCATTGCCATTAAGTAGCAGATGTGCCTTCACACATAAGGCTGTCAATATATTTGGTCAGAATTGAGGTCCTACTTAATAATAATAAACATGCTCAAGCTTTTGAAATCAGGACTTTCAGTCATGTTCCACCATAGAAACTGAGTTTAGGTAAGGACCTTGCGTGACAAGGAGCTGAATCTCAAAATAGGTTCAAGCCTCACTGATTCGATGAGGTATGGTGTTTTGACCTTAGTTTGAGATAAGGCCAAAGCTCAACCTGACCCATTTCCACATTTGGTTGCCTATGGAATTCTCATGCTTCACATGCACCCAATCCTCTTTCTTGTGAACCCATTTACTTCTTTTGTTTTTTGTAAAAGAGAAAAAGATGAGATAACACAAAATATGTTACAGCAAAGGTTGGTGGTACTAGAAATGGCACCATTTCGGCCATCTCACAGTATGGTATAGTATGGATGCAAACCAAACCAAATTGGCTCGTACCACCACCTCCATCATTGCCGGAAAAAAAAAAAAGAAAGAAAGAGAGAGATAGAGGGAAGAGAGGTAGAGAGAGAGAGGGTTGTTGTTGGAAAAAAGAAGAGAGAGGGAGGAGGAGCATACTTTCGAAGCTAGAAAGCCATCTGATCGTGACTACCTAGAGATGTTATTGATTCGGCTAGCCACTGGCGATGAGTGACGAACAATCGATCGGCCACTAGCAACGAGTGACGGATTATCGTTGACTAGCGACGAATAGCAATGGTGGGTGAGTGGTGGAGAGTGAGAATTAAGGTTCGTAAGAAAAGTGTCGGAAGTTTCTTGAAATGGCAAAGCCAAAGTCTCTTTTTTAATAGTGGATTGTTTAGAAAATAGGTTGAACTTAAACCTGATAACTCAATTAATTGATAAGACCTTCCAATAAGCGAACCATTTTTAAAGGATAAACCGACCCGTCTTTTGGCTGATACAGTTTGGTTCAGTATACCTTGCTTACAACAATTCCCTCTCATGTCCCTTTGAACCATCAATACAAGCATGCAATGATCAACGTTCATATATTTTGAAAAATTAACCATCTAACCATGAAAATCCTCTCTTGTTTGTGAGTACCAAATACCCATGCACTATTGAAACACATCAGTAAATCATAAATATATTGCAAAATAAGTAAAATTCTTTCTTGCAAGTGATATTGATCATTGATATCTCCAACAATTGGTTTGGCACATAATTGATTCAAATAACTTTTATTTCCTTCTTACTTAGTCCCATGAAGCCTTGTTGAAATGCACACACCTCCCATAATGAAATGCCTTAGCACCATGAAGCCCTCGCATTTGACCCCTAAAATGCGATTTATCTCCATGGAAAGTGCTTGATGAGTGCAACTTAACCTGGCAACCTATGCTGACAATTGGCAATGAACAATAGAAAAGAGCCATTTCTTAGGCTTAGTCCCTAAACATGCCTTCAAGCTCACTAACATCAAGAGGGCACTCCTTACAAAAGTTGTTGCATTTTTTATCCTCTTCTCTGTGTGTGAGAGAGAGATCCCTTGTATGTTATCCAAGTTCATATACGCCAGGATCCACCTTCCTAGGCTTGAACAGGGTATCTTGAACAGAGGAGGCATGATCACTAAGCAATGCTCAATTAATTAAGATAGTAAGTTTGATATAAGAAATATGTGAGCTAAGCTTGTCTATTAAATTGGTAGGTTAATAGCAAAAATAGGCTTATTTTATATCAATGTTAGAGCCTAAACTAATCATCGTTAAGTTTATTTTTTGAGGGCATTTATCATTAGGTATATTGGCAGTTCAAATAGGACTAGAGCCTATATTATTTTTAAGAGAAATTACTGGTCGGTATCTTGGCTTCCAAATAGGATATTTTAGCAAACCCGAAACTATACGAACCTAGGCTCAAGTAAGCTAGACATTATCTACAAATGATCTAGCTTCAATTGTTCTTTTACGATTTATCGATATAATTTTTAAAAATTTATTATCCTAAAAATGAAATTAGTAATTTAATGAAACTATAGTTTGATTGAAAATATATTTCTTCTCATTCCTTAGACTTCAAAATAAGCCAAGCCTTATTTGGAAGAAAATGAGAACCCCTCTCCTTCACTCCCCTCTCCCCACCATAATAAGCAACATCATTATGGATTTAACTTGCTGATAGAAAGAATCCTTATCAAAAATAAAATTCAAACACTCCAAATTTCCAAGTCAATATTTATAGAAAGAGTCCATATTCTACGGTCACTTAGAGACCTGAAGTTAGTATTACAATCTTACCATGGAGTTTGAATGCTACCAAGGCACTCATGCTGATATCAAAATCAAAGAAAACAATTAGTTCAATAGAGTTTTTTGATTCTTTTATTGTCCATATAATATTCCATCCTCTACCCTTTGTTTTTGTACAAGAGGAGAGGAAATTCAGTGGGCAATATACTTAGAAGATAATTACTTCCACCTAGGACATTGTAAGCTCTCCAATGCTTTTGACCAGGGCTTGCAATCTTGATAAAATGGTTGTACGCTCGGCATGGGGTTGGTTCGGCATTCCAAGAGTTAGTACACCCCTTTCTGTGTTTTGGTTTGATACTGGATGGTATGGACCATATGGTGCACTCGTATGGGATGGTACATACTGGTATAGTCTACCATACTTTTGACCATTTTGGTACAAGATCTACTCTATATATTAGCAAATATGCTATTATAGGCCAACTCATACGAGAGAGAGAGAGAGAGTTCCATATGTTTACAAATGCATTTTGCTTTTTATTTATTTATTTATGTATTTTTGCTTCTATTCCTGTGAGCTTTTTGCTTTCCATGATTTTTATCATATAAAAGCTATGTGCCGATATAAGCTCTCCTCTCCTTTCATTTTGTTGTCATAGAAGACTCCAATGTCCTTGATTCTTTCTATTTCCCTTTTGAAGTCTTTTTTTCTTCTTTCACATATGGAGATAGGGGAGTGTTCAATGTTGTGTTGTCATTGTTCGTCCCTTTATGTTAGTTGCTGGTGAGGTGGTCTTATTCATATATTCCATTTGGTTTGTATCCTTACTTTTTATTAAGATTGTCGGTTTGATGTAAGAAATATATGAGTTAAAATTATCTATTAAATTGGTAGGTTGTTAGCAAAAATGGTCTTGTTTGGGTTAGTGCTAAAGCCTAAACTAATCACCATTAGGTTTATTTTATGAGAGAAATCATCATTAGGTATTTAGCGGTTCAAATAGGATAATAGCTTATATTATTTTTGAGAAAAATTACTTGTAGGTATCTTGGCATCCAAATAAGATAGTTTAGCAAACCTAAAACCATATGAATCTAGGCTCAAGTAAGGTAGACCTTATCTACAAATGATCTAGCCTCGATTGGACTTTAATTATTTATCGATATAATTTTTAAAAATTTATTGTCCTAAAATTGAAATTAGTAATTTAATGAAGCTATACTTGATTGAATATATATTTATTCTCTTCCCTAGGCTTCAAAATAAGCCAAGCCTTATTTGAAAGAAAATGAGAATCCTTCTCCTTCACTCCCCACTCCTCACCCTAGTAGCAGCATCAGTATGGATTTAGCTTGCTGACTGAAAAATCCTTATTAAAAATAAGATTCGAACATTCAAAATTTTCAAGTCCTAAAAAGAATATTTGTAGAAAGAGCCCATATTCTACCATCATTTATCGATATGAAGCTGGTCTTATAGTCTTACCATTGAGTTTGAATGCTCCTATGTCAATCATGCTGATATCAAAATCAAAGAAAACAATGAGTGCAACAGAGAGCCTTTTTTATTTTTCCACAATTCATCTAGTCTTCTATCCTTTACCTTTGGCTTTTGTACAAGAGTAGAAGAAATTCGGTGGGCAATATACCCAGAAGATAATTACTTGCACCTAGGACATTGCAAACTCTCCAATCTTCTCACCAAGGTTTGCAATCTTGATACCGGACTCCATGCCAATACCATATTGATAAAATAACAATATGCTTAGTGATAAGGGGTAAAATCATCATTGTATTATTGATCGCTCACATCAGCGATGAGGTCGCGCCCAATCCAAACACCCTACTTGCCAGTTGGCCAACTGGTATGACATTCTAGCGACAAGGTCAAATCAGCTTTGATGAAGTCGGATCACCCTGACAACCCGGACCACCTTTATACTTTGGCCATCTGAGCCGAGCTATCCTTATTCCTTGATAACCCGAGCTATCCTTATACTTCGGCCATCTGAGCCAAGCTATCCTTATACCTCGATCGTCTGAGCCGAGCTATCCTTATTCCACGGTAACTCGAGCTATCCTTATACCTCGGTCGTCTGAGCCAAACCATTTTACACTTTGGAAAATCAAGCTATTCCTCATCTAGGCCAGCCACAGCATTCAAAATATCTTGCGGAATCCGGCATGGGAGAGTCCCTATTCGCTGAAATGGAATAAGATTCCAAATAGAGAATCATACCCAGGAGTGGCCTAGAGCCTACGCAATCATGGAATCCCAAGGCATCAACTTGCTCTCCCAGTTGTCGATCCTCTAATTAACAAGATACAGATCCTACTGATCTCGTAACAAAGTTGATTCGAATCCGTTTCAAATCATAACAACTTTCGGCCCCCACGATGCTCCCAGGGAATTAGGTGATCCTCTATAAATACCACAACACTTCAACATCTCAGGTATGCACAAAAATTACCTTGTACACTCATTTGGCTTTACGAAATCGATCACTCCATTAGAGATCCGATCGAAAGCTTGGAGGAAGATTCTTCTGTGAAAAGTCTTCTCCTCACATCTGTCTGCTGTGAATCTCCACTGACTTGGGTATAGAGGGTCCCCCATAGAGGACAACCCCAAGAAAATCCTTTATGAATGCAGACTATCTTGCAGGTTTCACCCGGACGTCGAGATCGGAGTTCGGATCTGAAGCCGAAAGTGCACCCGAGTCGGAGAACGGATCTCTGCGGTAACAGATTGGCGTTAGAGGAAGGGCCTCAAGTCCCATAAACTTGTAATCCAGGAGACAAGACTAAAAAACCAGAAGAAACATCCTCTAATGGCCAATCGAAAAAGAGCCACCTCTGAGGCTCAAGTCAGGCCGCATCTCAAAAGCCTGGTCCAATTAGTGATGTAGCACCATCGCTACCACCACCAGCTGAAACTCCTTCCTCATCGGCAACGGCGGTAATCCTGGACCAATTCGCCACTTTGGTTTAGCAGGTTCAAGCACTGACCCAAATGATCCAGGGATTCCAGGCAATCCCTGGCCCTATCGTTCCTGCCTTCCAGCTTTGCAAGGAGGCCGCTGCCTCCGCTCTGCCTGCAATCTCTTCTTTCGATCCACCTGAGGTGGCGGATCGCAGTCACCAGCCTGCAAAGGTGAGATCAGCGCTGCAACGAGCTAGAGGGAAGAGCCCACTCAGATCCAGGCGGGTTGGCTCTCCCTCCCTGGTATCCTCCTAGGATTCAACACCACTGTCATCTTCTCATCATCCGATCCCTCCTACCACTCTAGAAGAAGGGATCAGGCAGCAGATGCAGAAGATGCATCAAGAATGGCGTCATGAGTTAGACACCGTAAGACAAGCCCATCCGCTTCAGCATAAGGCGGAGCAGGGCATTCCCTTCTCCAAGGAGATCATGGCGGAAGTGATTCCCTCCCATGTCAAGCTGCTCCCCATCGAGCCTTATCATGGATCCTTCGATTTCAACGACTATCTCAGTAGCTTCCTATCGATCATGATGTTCCATGGGGCATCGGACGCGATTCTCTACTGCGCCTTCCCCTCCACCCTTAGGGGGTCCGCTCGAACCTAGTTTAATGCCTTAAAGCCAGGTTTCGTTGGTTCATTCGATGAGCTGAGCCGCCTCTTCATCAGCCAGTTCATCAGCAGCCGCCGTCACTGGTGAAGATCTGATTCCCTCTCTGAGGTTAAGCAAAGAGAGGGAGAATCCTTGAAGAACTATGTCGGTTGATTCAATATGGCCATGCTGGAAGTGGATCATCTTAACCATGAGGTGGCCATGTTGGCCCTGGCGGGTGGAGTGTTAAAGGAGAGTGACTTCTACCTAGCATTGGAGGTTAGTTATCCTTCGAACCTCTTCGATATGATGGCCCTAGCGGACAAGTATGCCAGAGTCGAGGAATCGTGAAGGACTGCCCGTGTTGAGCTGGCAAGGAAGGAGTCCAAAGGCTCAGACAAACATTGATCTACCCATCAGCTGAGCCCACCTCACAGCCAAAGGGTTCCTCCATCGCCGCCGAGGAACCACACCCGAAGCCTGCTTAGAAGGTTCAACCAGTTCACCCCGCTCACTACCCCGAGGGTGCAGATCCTCATAGAGATAGAACGTCAACTCCCTCGACCGCCTCCTCTCTGAGGGGATGCGACCTGGAGATACCCCACCAAGTACTGCCACTACCATCGGGACCATGGCCACGACACCGAAGAATGCTGGTAGCTGAAGAATAAAATCGAGAGGCTCATCCAGCGGGGTAGACTGAACCAATTCAGGGGAGCACCCGAGCCAAGAAATGGGGGCAACCGCCAGCCCGAGCCTCAACAGCCTCCTCCTCCAAATCCCTCGGTTGTTGGCCACATCAATGTGATCGATGTGGTCGGTAGTTCATTAGATCGGCCGGGACGATGAAGAAGATTTGGCACCAAAAGGAGCGTGGATTGATGGGCTCTCCTTCTCCAATGATGATCTCCAGAAGATACAGTTCCCGCATGATGATGCACTGATTGTATCTTGCAATCTTAAACAATTATGATGTAAGCCGTATTCTTATTGATAGTGGGAGCTCTGTCAATGTGCTGTACCTCAATGTGTTTGCAAAAATGAAACCGCTCATGGAAAGTCTTCGAGCCATGGACTCCACCCTAATGGGGTTCACCAGCGATGTTATTACCCCAGAGGGAGTCGTGACCTTGATGGTCTGGGCAGGAACTTGGCCTTGTATTGCCACTATTTGCATGGATTTCCTGGTGACCAAGCTTTGGTCACCCTGCAATGCAATCTTTGAGAGACTCGGCCCGACCGAACTATAAAGATCGGGTCACTACTGAAGGGGAAACCTCGGCCGGAGCTGATCGACTTTCTCTGAAAAAAGATGTTGATGTCTTCGACTGGTCTGCTTCTAATATGCTGGGGATCAGCCTAGATGTTCTTATCCACCATCTCAATGTAGATGAGATGTCCCGGCCCGGTAAACAGAAGAAAAGGAGCTCCACCCCTGAGCGACAGAAGGCTATTGAGGAGGAAGTTGACAAGCTTATCAAGACTAATTTCATCCGGGAGGTAAACTATCCTAACTGGCTGTCAAATGTTGTAATGGTGAAGAAATCGAATAGCAAGTGGTGGATCTGCATTGACTTCACCCTCTCCCCCAGATCGACTAGCATGTAAACGTTACTTCGGGTAACCAGACGCTGGCCTTCATGGATGCCTATTTGGGCTACAACCAAATCCAAATGGCACCCGAGGATTAAGAGAAAACTGCCTTCATAACCGACTAAGGTATGTATTGTTACCGTGTCATGCTTTTCGGTCTGAAAGATGCAGGTGCTACTTACTAAAGGCTAGTTAACAAGGTCTTCAAGGAACAGATCGGCCGTAATGCGGAGGTGTACGTCGATGACATACTGGTCAGAAGCGAGGTAGCCCTGGCCAGAGCCGAAGTGCATATCAAAAGCCTCGGCCAGAGCCGGAGTGCATCTCTTATTATCGGAAGCCCTAGCCAGAGCCGAAGTGTATATCAAAAGCCTCGGCCAGAGCCGGAGTGCATCTCTTATTATCAAAAGCTCTGGCCAGAGCCGAAGTGCATATCAAAAGCCTCAGCCAGAGCTGGAGTGCATCTCCTATTATCGGAAGCCTCGATCAGAGCCAAAGTGCATATCAAAAGCCTCGGCCAGAGCCAGGGTGCATCTCTTATTATCGGAAGCCTCGGTCAGAGCCGAAGTGCGTATCAAAAGCCTCGGCCAGAGCCGAAGTGCGTATCAAAAGCCTCGGTCAGAGCCGGAGTGCATCTCTTATTATTGAAAGCCCGGACCAGAGCCGAAGTGCGTATCAAAAGCCTCGGCCAGAGCTAGAGTGCATCTCTTATTATGAGAAGCCTCAGCCAGAGCCGAAGTGTATCTATTATCATGAAAAGCCTCGGCCAGAGCCAAAGTGCATCTGTTATCATGAAAAGCCTCGACCAGAGCCAAAGTGCATCTGTTATTATGAAAAGCCTCGGCCAGAGCCGAAGTGCATCTGTTATTATGAGAAGCCTCGGCTAGAGTCGAAGTGCATCTGTTATCATGAAAAGCCTCGGCCAGAGCAGAAGGGCCTCTTTTGTTATCGAAAGCCTTGGCCAGAGCCAAAGTGCATCTCTTATTATGAGAAGCCTCGGCCAGAGCCGAAGTGCATCTGTTATCATGAAAAGCCTCGGCCAGAGCCGAAGTGCATCTGTTATTATGACAAGCCTCGGCCAGAGCCAAAGTGCATCTGTTATTATGAGAAGCCTCGGCCAGAGCCGAAGTGCATCTGTTATCATGAAAAGCCTCAATCAGAGCAGAAGGGCCTCTTTTGTTATCGAAAGCCTCAGCCAGAACCGAAGTGCATCTCTTATTATCAAAAGCCTCGGACAAAGCCAAAGCGCATCTTTTGCTACCAGAACCATCGGCCAAAACCGAATCGAATTTCCTATTAATCTTTGAAGCCATAGACAGAGCCAAGTGGCCCCAGTGGTTCTGTAGTAACAGCAAGGCTGATAAGTTTTCCTAGACATTTTAGCACAATTGATACGTCTTATCATGCTTCGGTGCAAGTAAGCAATCCCTTTCTCTACCCATCAGCAGAATTGTGCGAATATTTCCTCCTTAAGAAAAGACCTACTTAGCCCCTTTTTGTCAGGCCGCGCCTATCTTATGAACCAGTAGGGTCACCCAGACCTCCCTCTGGCTTGAACAGAAACCAGTGCCTCCTCTGAAGGGGGTCAAACACTATGAAAATGCCCAATGAAGGCAGTGCTATCCAAGCACAATCGAAGGTTTACGAACCGAGCATGACTCGGTGCGCCTAAAAAGAGCAAGACTGCATGGTCACGCCAAAAGGGAAAAAGCAAACATCTGCAAACATTTGAAAAAAGAAGAAAGAATGAAAGACTTTCTTTATTCCATTAATCGATGAGAAATACAACCTCTCAAGAGGTGTTACAAGTCATCAAACCACAGGAAATACAAGTAAAATAAAAGGCTCGGTCGAGCAGCTTCGGTCGATAAACAATGTTTTTACATACGACCCCAAAATCAGAGAAACCAGATAGGCTCTGTTAAGCCACTTGTTAATCCCAAAGAACAAAGCAAGCCATCCACGAATCCCTCGAAGGAATACGTGGAGGGATCATAATCAGGTCAAAGACCCGTGGATGCTTATGTCAATGAAGCATCACCCCAAGTGGGATGCTCGTCTGCTAGCCACTACCCGACCGTAAATGGCAGAGAACCAGTAGACCAACACATCCCTCCTCCCTTTTTCACATGAAAAAAAGATTCCTCAGTCAGATGAACTGAGGAATTCAAGCCGAGGGAGGAGGTGAAGTCCATGCAAACCATGGGGGATGCATATGCCTTGCATTTCTAGTGGTCACCATGGCATGTGACAAAGGACACAGGAAGCGCATACGTGCGCTCCCCATATGACCTCTGAGAATTCCTCCCTTGAGAACTGCTTGCTCTTCAGCAGCTTCTCTATCACCCCAGCTATCTGAGATGAACCAACCTTCAAAAAGAAGGCTCGGACTCTTCGCTCTCAACTTCAATGAAACAGACGCCATCGAAACTCTTACCACTCATAGAAAAGAAAGTATTGGGAGATAGCCTAACACGGCCCGCTCCTTCCATTTTATAGGCAAACAGACCGGGAGCAGCTAATAAAGCAGAAAGCCCCGGGATTCAAAACGCCCTATCCACACCGCCACGTGGCGTTTTAGAATGAAAAGAGCGCTTTTCAAAGCATTGCCGAGCGCATTTCCCAGGCCATGATGCACCATTAAAGATTTCCCTCTGATCTCGAATCAGGAGCCTTAAATGCAGAAAATCGCCCACCAGTCCTCGAGATACGAGCAGGTCTGGGAAATCGCCTTATGAAAACAATGCCCTTCAATGGTGATCGAATGCTTAGCTTGTACATCAAAAGACCCGCGTTGGAAAAGGCCAATGAGATAAATGCCCTATGCAAAAATAAAGCATCCTTCGGCGAATCACAAATCCGCCTCATCAGCCCTGGCAGAGAATGAAACGATTACTCATAGACCGAGCTATCCGCCAAATCTCGACCCCAGTCAAGATACTCACGCAATTTTTGGTCACATCGCGCTGAACCATTTTATGCCTCGGCCAAACGAGCCAATTTCTTACTTTAGATAGATCGAACTATCTGCCTAAGCCTCGGCCCCAACTAAGACATTTCCTTAAGATCCAACCGAGCTAGCTTACGTCAACAAAGCAAATCGGTTAAACTCCGAACGAACAGGACATTCAATCCATGAGAGATAAATCGATCCATGAACATGAATTGATTCGTTCGCCGTTTGGAAAAACCCGTGACAAAAGATCATCCAGAAAAGATAAGCAAGTAGGAGTCGAAGGATCCATTTCATTAAAAACCAGGTTACAAATCTAGAACACAAAAATACACAAGTAACACTCAAGAATCAGATCCGGTCCGTCCCAAGAAACTCTTTGACAATCTCCAAAGGGGCTCGACTCGCTTCACCCACTTCAAATGCCGAAGGAAGAGCCTCGGATACCTCAACAGCAGATTGAGGACATTCCTCGGAGGCCACGGCCTCACTGGGGCCTAAAATAGCGTTAAGATCGACATCCGAGATATCCTTGTATTCCTCTTCTTCGCCCCCCGGGGTACAAGGATCAAAGTGTTCGGCACCCATAGGGCTACATCCAGGGGAACTCTGTACTAGCAACGGATCCTATCCAGATCATCTAGGGTTACCTCAGAAGCAACATCGCCCGGGCCACTCATATTGGCTAAACAGGGGGTAAGACATGAACAGACAGGCAAGGGCACAAAGAAGGAGTGGAAAATCTTTGCGGCAGAGACAAAGGGGCACTGCAGAGGGAACACCGCTCCAGTCCTCTTTAAATAAGCGCATCAAAAAGAAAGCCCTAGACGCCAAGGACCCCGCTATGGGCACCAGAAATAAAGGACTTCCACCACGCGAAGCCTCTGCTATCGTGACTTGTTGGCAACGAGGCATTTCCTCCTCGAGCAGCGGCAAAAAATGATAACAAATTAGTGGCCCATCATTTACGAGATCATCATTGCCCACCTTTTTGAATCCCCCAAATAAGATTGCTCCAGAATTCTACTCCCTATATCCGAAATTACACTTGGAACTAGGGAGTAGGGGGCATGTGATAAGGGATAAAATTGTCATTGTATTATTGATCGCTCACATCAGCGATGAGGTCGCGCCCAATCCAAATACCCTGCTTGCCAGCTGGCCAACTGGTATGATATTCTAGTGACAAGGTCAAATTAGCTTTGATGAGTCGGATCACCCTGACAACCCGGACCACCTTTATACTTTGGCCATCTGAGCCGAGCTATCCTTATTCCTCGGTAACCCAAGCTATCCTTATTCCTCGGTAACCTGAGCTATCCTTATACTTTGGCCATCTGAGCCGAGCTATCCTTATTCCGTGGTAACCCGAGCTATCCTTATACCTCGGTCATCTGAGCCGAGCTATCCTTATTCCGCGGTAACTCGAGCTATCCTTATACCTCGGTCATCTGAGCCGAACCATTTTACACTTTGGAAAATCAAGCTATTCCTCATCTAGGCCAGCCACGGCATTCAAATACCTCTGCGGAATCCGACACGGGAGAGTCCCTATTCGCTGAAACGGAATAAGATTCTAAATAGAGAACCACCCAGGAGTGGCCTAGCGCCTATACAATCATGGAATCCCAAGGCATCAACTAGCTCTCCCAGCCATCGATCCTCTAACTGATAAGATACAGATCCTACTGATCTCGTAACAAACTCGATTCGAATCCGTTTCAAATCATAACAACTTTTGGCCCCCACGATGCTCTTAGGGAATCAGGTGATCCTCTATAAATACCACAACACTTCAACCTCTCAGGTACGCACAAAAAATTACCTTGTACACTCATTTGGCTTTACGGAATTGATCACTCCATTAGAGCTCCGATCGAGAGCTTAGAGGAGATTCTTCTGTGAAAAGTCTTCTCCTCATATCTGTCTGCTGTGAATCTCCACTGACTTGGGTGTCGGAGGGTCCTCCGCATAGGACAACCCTAAGAAAATCCTTTGCAAGTGCGGACTATCTTATAGGTTCCATCCCGGACGTCGAGATCGGAGTTCGGACCCGGAGCCGGAGTGCACCGAGTCGGAGAACGGATCTCCGCGGCAAACACTTGGTATGGGGTCGGTTTGACATACTAAGACTCAGTACATCCCTTTTCTGAGATTCGGCGCATTGATACTTGGTACAACCCTTTTCTAAGTTTTGATTTAGTATTAGTATAGTATGGCACATCAGTATGAGTTGGTACATACTGGGATGGTATGTCTTGCTTTGACTATTTTGCTAAAGATCTACTTCTATATATTAGTAAATATGCTACTATAGGCCAACTCATTAGAGAGAGAGAGAGAGAGAGAGAGAGAGATTTCCTTATATTTACCTATTCTTTTTTCTTTTATTATTTATTTATGTATTTTTGGTTCTATTTCTATGAGTCTTTTGCTTTCTATGATCTTTATCATATAAAAGCTTTATGTAGATAAAAATTCTACTCTCCTTTGGTTTTTTATGATGGAATACTCCAATGTCGTCGTTTCCTTTTGTTTCCTTTCGAAGACTTTTTCTTTGCTATCCTGGATGGAAGACATTGTTTTTGTTGTCATGGAAGACTCCAATGTCGTCGGTTTCCTTTTGTTTCCTTTCTAAAGACTTTTTTCCTTGCTATCATGGATGGAGACAAAGGAGTGTTCAATGCTATGTTGTCATGGTTCATCCCTTTAAATTAGTTGCCAGTGAGGTCATCTTGTTCATCGGTTCCATTTGGTTTGTATCCTTATCAACCTTTGTCATGAAGAAATCCTCTTCTCTTCTTCCCTTGTTACTTCTTTATCTTCTCTTCTGCTTCTATCTATTCCATACTAGGTTTGTTAGTACGTTTGGAACTGCTGATGGGTCAGAGCAGTGGGGATATGTTCAAGTCCGGCCGAGTAATTTCTTCATCTTTCTTCACTGTTCTACATATCTCTTAGTTTCCTAGAAAGGTTTAAATTATAAAAGCTTATGCATCTCTATTCTTCTCTGAGTAATGCAGAGCTCATATGTTCTGGTGGCTTTACCGGAGTCCACAAAGAGTTGAAAATGCTTCCACTCCATGGCCTACTGTACTCTGGCTGCAGGGTGGACCTGTAAGCCTCTTTATTATTTTGCTCTTTTATTATTATTTTTTTGAACTGAATTAAATTCAGTTCTTATAGAATGTTGAAACCTAGATTATAATTTGTGGTCATGGCCATTCATGGAAAAAGGGAGGGTCAAGTGTCGGATTGGGAACTTCCAAGAGATTGGACCTTTGGATACCAGTCTGAAGCCACGGAATTCGACATGGCTGCAAAAGGCTGATCTCCTTTTTGTGGTGAATCTCTTATCCTTACCTCTATATCCATCATTTTTTTGTATGTTTTTCTATTCTTGAATGGCTGTTCATTTTGAAATTGAATATAAATCTTAGGACAACCCAGTTGGCACCGAATACAGCTTTGTTGAGGATGAGAATCTTCTGGTGAAGACTGATTGGGAGGCAGCAGCTGACTTAACTACCCTTCTTAAGAAGCTCTTCAATAAGAATGAAAGCTTACAAAGCAGCCCACTCTTCGTTGTGGCAGAGTCTTGTGGAGGAAAATTTGCTGTGACTCTAGGCATATCGGTTTTCAATGCCATTAAGGCTGGCAAATTGAAACTTATACTTGGAGGTATGGATATTTCTCATGCTATGTTATCCTAATTTGCTATTAAGGAGATTTAGAAAAAAAGTTAATGAGCATTTCAGCATCTCATAATTTAATGTGTTAATAGGAGTTGTCTTGGGAGACAGTTGGAATTCACCAGAAGATTACTCGATGTATCTCATGTTGGATTTCAGCTCCAAAGCTTCCTCTGTTGATCTTAATAGTTTTATGAATGGTGCAATTAGGGAGAAGCTAAAGATAATCCCCAAGAATGTAAGGTGAGCGACTTTTAGCATAATGGTTTAGAAGAGAACTCATGACACGGCTTCAAAAATAGGATCTTGAGAATTGCTTGATTGTTTATCTCTTAAGTTGGGATGGGCTGTCCAGCTCTGTCTTTAATGCTCTGAGGATTGACTACATGAAACCCAGGATCAATGAGGTAACCAATCACCTAAACCTATTTTCAAGGATCTGCTCATGGAGTTCTTGCTCTTGATATTTTGGGAGCAATAATAGTTATATATATAGTTGATTAAGGATGGTTAATGCATCTTATGGAGTGTCATACTCCCTTTTGCAGTGACATTTATCATTTCTTTTTCATCTTTTTAGTGTTACAATACTTCTAGATCCATCCAGGCATTTCGTAAAAGCAGATTGCTTGGTATACTGTCTAACAGGTTGATGAGCTTCTGTCCCTGGGAGTCAATGTCACTATATGTATAATGGACAGGTATGAATTCCATCAATCAACTCACTTCATTTTAGCCTTTACTTAGTGACCCACAAAAAGTTGGCTGCACTTGGAATGATGCAAATAAATTATAAAATATAAAATTACATATTACAGATTTACATTTTCTTGGTTATGAAGAACAACCCTAGAAAAAGAAATTTCTGAAGAATGTGAAAAACCTACAGTATACATTTCTTTGTATAAGATGTAATTTATTGTGCTCTAGACCATTAAGAATGTGAATCTCCCTTGTCATTTCTTGTGATCGGTGCGAAATGTAGTTTCTTATCAAAGAGATCTGAAGCAAGTACCAAAAAATTTGGCAGTTAAACATGTATGTGTTATGATATGTAAGCTTATTGGCATTCTACACTGATATGTTCCCGGAAAAGTCTTTGTGCACCGGGCATGTGCATTGGCCGCGTGCCCGTGCGAGCGCACGTGCGGAGCGCTCCGCGACCCAATGGGCCGTGGCATGCGCACTCGCACTAGCGCACGGCGAATGGCCGCGCCCGGTGCGCACTTTGTGCACCAGAGGCCGATGCACAAAGGCCTTTCCTATGTCCACTCATAGCCCTAGACAAAGTCACACAGTCATGGTTTCCTATTCACACATAGTTTCAAAGAAAATAATATTTTAAAGATTATCAATCATCCATTCTGATTCTCAATGAATGTGGAACCACCAACAAAAACTTTTGCAACCTTTTCTTTTGTGTGTAAAAAATAAAAAATATTTGTAACCTTGTTATTGAGATGGACATGTTTGTTGAGAGATGTGAGGGCTCTAAACTACCAAACTGGACATAAATGGATATAGGGGGTGCTTGATGGTGAGGAGCTAAGGAAGATGTCTAAAGTAACATTAATGGAAGCTGTGAGAAAGGATTTGGAATAGCTTATCATAGCTGTTGAGGACCAGGTACTGGTTTACTGGTGTCATAGCCATGTCATGTTCAATGGACCATTCTGCCCCTTTTCTAGGAGAGCATTCTAACTAGGGACATGAAAGGATAATGGACTAATTTGGGGTTTCGGGGTTGGTATTTATTGACCGTTTAGAAAGGATGGATGGCTGGATTAAGGAATGAATGAAGGGAAGGAAAGGAAAAGGAAAGAAGGAGAAAAATCATATGTCACTTTGTTTGGAAGGAGAATAAAAGAAAGAGGGAAAAGTAATGAGAGTAATCATTATCTTTTTTCTTTCATTCTCTCTGTTCATTCCTTATTTGTAAGCATGCATTGATGTGCTGCAGAGATCTTGCACGCTAGTTGAGTGGATGTCATTCCATTGGAAGCTCATGACCGTTGATGAATGCTAATTGTCTCTAGGTTTTTAGTTGGGGCTACGTATATATTCATCCCTTTCACTATTAAATCTCTACTGAATTCAAAAATGAAAAGTTATTCGTTACTTGTTATTTTCTTTTTCTCTTTTTTTTTAAAAATAATTTTGATGAAAGAAACAAAAATGTTTAAAAAATAAATAGAAACAAAAAATATTAAACACAAATAGAATGAAGTATTTGCTAACTATTTTGAGGATGACGATAAATACTTATCTTATAGAATAAATATCAACATATCTAAAACAAATAGGTAGTCTGAATCAATAAACATTTGGTTTGTGTAGTAAATAAAAATGTTGCATAAATAAATAAATAGAAACTATTTTACACATAATGCATTGCAAAAAATGAGGCACATTTATAAAGATGGAACAGACACGATATGTAGCCAATACTTGCACGCCATATGTCCAACCTCTATGTGCCTCTTTCCTTAGGACATGCAGAACATCAGTTTCTCCATCCAATAGTTTTTACTTAATGTTGCAGCATTTTTGTTTACTACTCAAATTAGGCATTTATCGCTTTAAGCTATTTGATTATTGATAACATATTATTATTTATTCTATGAAAAAAATATTCATCGTCAATTCTAAAATAGTTAAAGTTTACTTTCATTCTATTTCTATTTACTTTTTACATGTTTTTGTTTATTCTTTTTTTTAAAATACATAATAGTGATTAACAAAAGATTTTGTGGCTTTGAGATTGGTACGAATCTAATGGTGGGAAAGTTACCACATTTGAACTTGGTTATATGAGAATGCAGCTAAATTCAACTCTTTCTGGAGGTAACTATCCAAGATGAAAACATATTACATATTTNCAGCTTCTTTCCAAAAGGGTGCTTCTGGATTAGACATTGCCTCTTTGAATGTCTGAGGTTCATCTTGTAACATATAAGTTACATAATCAGGACCAAAGGACTTAGCAACTTTTGGTCTCTTACTGCGTCTGGGTTCATCTTCAGGATATTCTTCCTGATGACTACTACTAGCAGTATTATCATCATAAGTTCTTTTATTTGAACTTATTTCTAATTTCCTTTTACTTGGAAATATATTTTCAAAGAATGTTGCATTCCTTGATTCCATGATTGTATTTTTCTGTATATCAGTTATATCTGATTTATACACAAGAAAGCGATATGCACTACTATTATGTGCATATCCGATAAATATACAATCAACAGTTTTAGGTCCTATCTTGACCTTTTTGGGGTCCGGAATAGCTACTTTAGCTAGACACCCCCACACTCTTAAGTAATTGTAAGAAGGCTTCTTTCCTTTCCATAACTCATATGGAGTCACTTCCTTCTTCTTAAGAGGTATCTTATTAAGAATATGATTTGCTGAGAGAATTGCTTCTCCCCATAAATTCTGTGGTGTACCAGAATTTATTAACATAGCATTCATCATTTCTTTTAATGTGCGGTTTTTACGTTCCGCAATTCCATTAGATTGAGGTGAATAAGGAGCAGTAGTTTGATGAATAATGCCATGCTCCTGACAAAATTTGTCAAAAGGTGCATCATATTCACCACCTCTATCACTCCTTATGGCCTTAATCTTTTTGCCAAGTTGATTTTCAACTTCATTCTTATAACATTTAAACATTTCTAAAGCCTCATCTTTAGACTTTAGTAGATACACATAGCAGTATCTTGTTGAATCATCTATAAATGTTATAAAATACTTTTTACCTCCTCTAGTTTGAATTGACTTTAAGTCACATAGATCACTGTGAATTAAGTCAAGAGGTTCAGTATTTCTTTCAACTGATGGAAATGGTGTTTTTGCTAACTTAGCTTCAACACACACTTCACACTTGTAATGTGGATCGATTTCATGATTAGGTAATAATTCTAATTTCATTAATTTTCGTAATGAATTAAAATTCGCATGTCCTAATCTATCATGCCATAAACAAGAGGAGTCAATCATATAAGCAGAAGAAGATGCTTTATTCATTTCAAGGTTTCTGTGTACAGTCATTACATTCACCTTGAATAATCCATTATTCAAGTAACCCCTTCCAATAAATATCCCCCCTTAGTGAGTACAAATTTATCAGACTCAAAGACCATCCTAAAGCCATGTTTGCTTAGGAGGGAGCCTGATATGAGATTCTTCCGGATGTCAGGGACATGTAGCACATCATTCAGTAGAAGCTCCTTGCCAGATGTCATCTTCATAACGATGCGGCCAAGTCCTTCTATCTTGGATGTAGCGGAGTTACCCATGACCAAATTTCTACCATTGATAGGAGTATATGATGAGAACATACTCTTATCAGAGCAGACATGTCTGGTAGCTCCAGTGTCGATGTACCACTCATTTGCTTTGTCAACCATGTTTGCTTCAAATACACAGCTGACAGCATCATCTCGGATACCTCTTTGGATAGGGTTTCAGCAACGTTGACTTCTTTCTTTTCTTTATCCTTGAAACGGCAGTCCTTGGATTTGTGTCCTTGCTTTCCACAAACAAAGCACTTTCCCTTAAACTTGTATTTCTTTGGATTGCCCTTCTTCTGTTTAAAGCCTTCGCCTGGAAACTTGCGTTTCTTCTTCCCTTCTATGAGGTTGGCCTTTGGCTCAGCAGGTTGTTCTCCTGCCTTCTTTTCTTGGCTCTTATTGTCCTCCTCGATCCTTAGGCGGACAATTAGGTCTTCAAGTCCCATCTCCTTCCGCTTATGCTTCAGGTAGTTCTTGAAGTCCTTCCATAGTGGTGGTAGCTTCTCTATGATGGCAGCTACCTGGAATGACTCGCTGAGAGACATTCTCTCTGCATGTATCTCATGCAGGATAATCTGGAGCTCTTGGACTTGCTCCATAACTTTTTGTGGTCGACCATCTTGTAGTCTAAGAACCTTCCAACCACAAACTTCTTGTGTCCAGCATCCTCCGTCTTGTACTTTTTGTCCAGGGATGCCCATAACTCCTTGGCAGTAGCAATACTGCTGTACACATTGTACAGGGTATTGTCCAGACCATTCAGGATGTAATTTTTGCAAAGGAAGTCCGAGTGCTTCCATGCCTCCACCGCAGCAATGACTTGCTTGTCGGTCTCTCCTTCCTTTAGGACAGGCGGATCTTCATTCAGCACTCTGACCAGGTTCAGAGTTGTGAGGTAGAACAGCATCTTCTGTTGCCACCTCTTGAAATCTGTGCCAGAGAATTTCTCCGGTCTCTCGGCTTGAATGGATGTCGTCATAGTAGCCATCTGCAGCAGCACTTCTGGTAGCAGGAGACGAAATTGTCTTAAGATTGTTGGTGGGTATGTCTGCAGATGGTGGCTACCTAATGAATTAGACTGAGGCTAGAGTTTCACTCTATGTCCTTAAGACAATTTCGTCCCGCAATGGTGCTTACGGTCAGTATGACGATTGTCTCCCAGGATACAACAGTCTCCTTTTGATGAAAGCAGCACTATAATTCACCAAAACTTTCGAACCAAGAATGCTACTCTCTTTTTAATGCACTATTGCTATACTATCCTTAGGAAAGTATGCAAATGCCTAAGAGAGAAGAAGACTAGAATTGATTCAAATTGAACTCAATTCGGAATGGCTTGGGATTATTGAAATGAGAGGGTCTAGGGTCCTATTATATTTTAGGTGCCCCTTGGAAGCAACCTTACGCCCCTTGGAAGCAACCCTACGCCCCTTGGAAGCAACCCTACGAATTAATTTAAATTCTTTATCAAAGGATGTGAGGGTTAAGGGCTTATCACCCTTGATATGCCCTTTAGACATTGTGATCTTCAGATCAGGCTATCGGATAAGCCTTTTCATGGCTGTGATCTGAAGATCAGCCGATCAGATAAGTCTATCCTTATCCTGATAAGCCTTTTCACCATTGTGATCTGATGATCATGTTATCAGATAAGCGGATGCTTATCACAACCGTACGATCGAATGGACACGTTGACTGGTCAACGAATCGACCTGTTGACTAGTCAACTTGACTAGTTAACTGACGGATGTCAGCCATTGGATCGTGATCAAGATTGTGATTTGATCACCACATCTCGACCCTTCATCCGATCGATCAACGATCAATTGATCTCAGCCCCTTATCTTGAACTGATCAATCTCTACCGTCGGATCATCTTGATCTATAAAAAATTTAAAGCCCTCAAGCTCATCGTCGTGCGAAGTGCAAAGTGCGCCTACAAAGCGCCCATTGCGCCCTTCGCACATGCGCGTGCGCGTGCACGTGCGCGAGGGTGATGCTACGCATCACCCTCAAGCTCTCCACTTGTGGTGAGCCTAAGGAACTTAAGCTTCAAGGAAGTGGTTTCCATATAAGTGAACCTTCCTTTCTTGATTTTTCCGATATGGGACTAAATGTCCCCGCAATTTCTCATTCACACACATAAGGCGGTAATGGGCTTTCAAGGCCCATTAGGGTATTTAGGGTCTATTTTGGCCCATTACCCAACACTTGACTCTCCTTCTCCATTCTAATCTACCAATTCATTTGAGCTAAATTATAAATAAGATGACCTATATAACCTCAATAAAAGTCATCAATTCTATTAGGATTTAAGAAAATCATTTACTTAAGCCTCAGCAAGAATATCAATTTTGGACCAAAAGTCAACATGACTGAGTCAAACCAAATTTCTCTAATTCCAGCCATATTAAACCTAAAGGAAAGAGGTTCAAGGAGAAGAACATAAAAAATCAATCTAACCTACCATCTAGGCCTCCTTAAAATTGACTAAATCAAGTTGAACCAAACCATAAGCCAAAGAAAAGAAAATTTTCTACTTCATGTGTAGGAGAACAAATCATATGGTGAAGGACTGTTACCACAATAAGATCAAACTATTAAGCAAAAAAGCACCCCAAACCTTAAGTAAATATCATCGAACCATTTAGCCTTTAAGTTAAAATATATGCCCGATCTTCTTAATGGTCAGGCAGAGTAAAATGATTGGGTATGTGGAGGTCATCAATAATCAATTGAACCACATGATCTTAATAGAATGTATCTCAACTTTGGTGATTCTTTGGCTTAGTGCAAGTAAGGGTGCAACTTGGGCCAGGTTCAACCCGAATTCGGCCCGCCGAACCCAATTTACAGCAGTGTTTAAACTCATGTTTGCCCAATCCGAACCCGAAAGACCCGAGTTTAACTCGGCCTGATTTATAATTGACCTGTGTTAAGGTTGACCGCAACCCAAACCCGAGATAACCTGAACCCGAGGGTTATCCGAACGGAGGTAGCTTATTGGCACCAAATTTTTGGGGACATTGAAGGCACCAATCGGGTCGGACGAGATGGCCAACTTGAGGGCAAGAAAGACAAGGTCATCGGTCGCAGGTGAGGAAAAGGACAAACATAAAGGCAGATCATCCGCACATTTCATTTCACTTTTCGCCTCCTTCTCTTCTTTATTTACGACACCTCCTCCTCTTTTTTATTTTAGGTAAGATTTTTTTTAATACAATGTTAAAGCCCCGAGTCCAGCTTATGTGTTCGGCAAGAAATTTTATTTTTTCATCTTGAGATCCATAATTTGGTATTTATTTACTTTGAAAAAAGTATTTTTTTGTCTCATCAACCTGAATTCCAACCCGAAACTCAACCGAACCTGATTTTTAAAAATAGGGTTAGAGTTGAGGTTTTACAATAGGGTAAGGGTTAGGGTTAGGATTGACATTTTACAAATATGGTTAGAGTTAGGGTTAAGAAAAACCTAAGTTTCATGAGCCCGAATTGCACCCCTAAGTGCAAGCCTTTGATGAGAGGAGAACAAGGTGCAAGAGTCCCTCCATGGTGACATTGATGTGCTCAAGACCTACAGGAATGTTTAGTGACCATTTTGGAATCACCCTAATGATTTTGGATCACTAGTAATCTTGGGGTGATATGTTTTTAGTGACTAAAGATTACCTTATTCAGCATGGTACATTAGAATGATTAGGGATCATTAGTAATCTAACATCATCATGTTACGTATGCCATAGGAGTCTAATTTACTAACTATAAAATATAAAAATTACTATAATTATATTTATATTATATTAGTATAACATATAATATATTATATTATATTAGATCATATATGATATTATAGAAGCTAATATTACATTATATTACAATAGATAAATTATCATATAATAATCATACGTTATATCTTATATAATTGCTATAAATAAAATATTACTAATATAATATATGATACTATCAGACAATATAATATAATCTAATAATATATTCTAATAAATAATATAAAACATAATAT
This sequence comes from Calamus simplicifolius, assembly GCA_900491605.1. Classification (NCBI taxonomy): domain Eukaryota; kingdom Viridiplantae; phylum Streptophyta; class Magnoliopsida; order Arecales; family Arecaceae; genus Calamus; species Calamus simplicifolius. The sequence goes on along the minus strand of UESW01004978.1, from coordinate 815,191 downwards.
AATATATTAATTTATATATCATGTTATAAATTATTACTATTGTAATATATTTATTATAATAAGAGATATTTTAGTTTATAGATTTAGCCCAAGATTACTTTAAGGAGGTGATCTTAGATCATCATCCTTAAGGATAATGATAGGATCAAGGGGTGATCCATATAGTAAGGTTGATCTTAAATCACTACTATGTAAAAGTATCCCTATGTAATCAAATAGGATAATCTCATCATCGTCACATGGAACCTAGCTCTTAGATGAATCACTCCATACCAAACGTGCCACCATTGGGTCTAAGCCAGCATAGCATTTCCGTTCATTGCCATGACACTATTGAGCCTTGAATCAAACCATTGTCATTGATATTGTTGGTGGATGGATGAGATGACTAAGGAAGCAAGGTAGGAGATAGGGTGTTGGAGCTCGCAATAGCAAGTTTTCAACGTAAGCTATGGATTGAACGAATCCTTTTACAGGATCAAGAGGCTAAATAATATTTATTATCTAGCTTTTAGGAATAAGATCCTGAGTTATTATGGACGACATCAAAGCGGATCAAGTCTATCCCTATATGAGCTAAGAAACACTATAGATAGGCTTTTTCAAAGTTGACACCACCATCCATAACATATTACTATGAATGAATTTGGATTTGGAGCTTTAGCTTAAACGAGGGAGTATATTATGACAGCCCTTGATGGAGAGTGTTTAATCCAGATACATTATTGGCTTTTTTTATCTTTTTCATTTCTTTTTCCATTTTTTTTAAAGGTGAGATCCAGCGTCGTTTCATGGGGCATGGATGAGCTTATCAAGTTATCAGAACAGTAAAAAAAGTGGCTGATAGTTGGAACTGGTGAATTATTATTTTCTAGTAGTGTCCCTTATAATCAAACAATGGTTAATTCTCCTAATCATCAACTAAAATGTAATAATAATAATAATAATAATAAAGCACAACAGCAAAGTCCAGCAAAGGGCCGAATAATAAACTAGTCTACACGTCATAGCTAAACTAGACAAAGGGGAGGAGACTAAACCAGATTCTTCCATATGGCTATAGTTCTTTGAAGTTGACGGAAAACCCTGTCGCATATCACTTCATTTATTTTCGCATTTCTAGTAATTATAGACTAATCCACACGTCATAGATTAGCTAGACAAAGGGAGGAGACTAAACCAGAATCATCCATATGGCTATAATTCTTTGAAGTGGATGGAATGCCCTGTCGCACATCACTTCGTTTATCATTTCATGACGCAGCTACACTAGAGAGGAGCCATTCTAACATCACAACAATTATTTTCTCGCTCACACTAAGACAAAGTGGCTTCCATGCTCTCAGTTCAATCAGGTAACTTCAGGACCCTAATATTCTTCCACTGGGATTCCATGCAGTTGGAGCTGTTATTCTGCTCATAAACACCGCATTTGAAGTAATGGAGGGCCCTTCCATGGTCAGGCCTGGTTAACTTCAGAGCCCCATCGATGAAAACCTTGACCTGCTTCGCACCAACATCATGGATCACATTAACTCGGAACCATCTCCCATAGATATCATCAACTATCACCGTTTGCCTGTAGTACATGAGTGCACCATTGTAGACTCTCAGCATTAGAGTTGTAGCTGCCCCATTCGCTCCAAAACTTGCATGATGCACACGCCGGATGTCCCACTTGGGACATAAGCATGCCCTTCGAATTGCCAAACTCCAGAAGTGTAGTCATATCCCTTGTAGAGACAAATCATCAAGAATATGACCAGATTAGCAGAAGTTTCAATATATATATATATATATATATATATATATATATAGCAGCTGCATCTGAAATAGCTTCAAATATTATATGAATACAAATAATATTTTTGTCGCAGAGCAGCATCTTTCAAAATGTAATAGCCTGTGGGCTAAGATGGACTTATTATTGTAAATTTTCGTTGAGATTTAACTAGACGGTCTGTTGGTTTGATCCACATCAAGTGCTTGACCTTCAGGCTGCGACAAATTGAAGCTTGTTTGTAACTAGACAAACTAGGATTATTTATAATGAAGAGATAAATTTCCCATGCGAAGCGTTCGTACTTGTCCTTAGTGAACTGAAAATAAAGAGAAATTAAAGAAAGGGAAGCAACGTGCAACAGTTAAGACTTCGTGCAGGATTTATACTCGTATCCGGATCTCAGTGCGAGGAGCAGTGCGGCTCTTCGGGGAGTGGGGCTTGTCGGTGGACAGGACCCAGAGCTTGTGGATACCATTGCTGAAACTGTATCTCGCACTTAGAGGTAAGTCATATGGTTTCTGGATCTCAAAGTTGGAGCTGTTGAGAGGGAGGGCGATAAAACCGTCAGTTGGATCACCATTGCAGAAAAGATGGCCTTCTTTGAGAAGGCACAAGGAAGACAAGATTGCCAAGAGAGACCAAGAGAAGGAAGAAGAAGCCATTCCTAATACCCCCTTAAGGATGAAAGGACTTTGTGATTCAAAGCTGAGGAAAGAGTGATGAACGGGCTTTGTGTTAATGCAAGGGTTAGGGAGTGAGGCGAATATATAAAGGACATTTTAAGGGGTAGAAAAGTTGCCCATTAGCTGCGGCACTGTTACAAAGAGCTTTGTAAGTGCTTGCCAGTCGACAAGCAGGGCTCGTACTGTTGGCAAACGATCGTTTTCTTCTAGGAAAACGGTTCCATTAGGTGCCTGTCGTTTTAAAGTGGGGGAAAATGTTCGAAGTTTTGGAAAACTCTCTCGTGAGTGCGCCTTTCTTGACGCGGGGATGCGCTACGATCAGGCCAAATTTCAGAACATCCACTCCATGGGCGTTTCACGCGGCCGCATTTGTCAAGCGCGCACTGGCACGGACGTGCTTGGGAGGGCGCTCGGTGATGGGTCGTTTTCGATGCAAGACAGCCATGCGATTATTGATTGATAGCACGCGTGATTAGTGATGCTTTTGATGTTTTTTGGATGGTGCCGTAGATGACCCGACTTCAAAGACAACCTCGAAGGGCATAAAAGGCGCAAGGCTGTTGTATGATGACGTACGTAAGGCGATTAAAGTTGAGGCTCTGAAAAATATCATAAAAAAGTATGATGGATGGAATCGCCTTAACCCGTTAACCGTGCCTATAAATAAATCTAAATATGAAAACTATTACGATAATATTTTTTTCTACATTTTAATTTAATAATTTTTTATTATTTATTTTCTTATAACTAAAAGAGTTTTTGAAGCATAGTTTTATATAAAAAAGTATGTGATAAAAGAATCGAATAAGATGGAATCGTTATATTTTAAAAACTAACATACCAACAAAAAAAGATAAAATTTGTTTTCAGATTATTTTTTTATAACTAAAAGAGTTTTTGAATCATAGTTTTATATAAAAAAGTATGTGATAAAAGAATCGAATCAGATGGAATCGTTATATCTTAAACCTAACATACCAACAAAAAAGATAAAATTAGTTTTCAGATTAATGTCTTATGTACCTCAACTTAGGCAAGCCATCATCAAGATTTGGATAATTTTACATTTTAAAAATAACTGCTAGCAATTTCTATGAGAAAATAGTTTTTTTTTCTCTACCCGCGCAAGGACAAATTCTTTTTTCCTATTTTAGAAGTTGCTAACATTGAATATTAAAAAGAAGATTTATTATAATTTTTTTAAGATTTATTGCTACTTTGATTTTAATATTGGATTTTTTTATCAATTCAGCAAATTCTATAAAAAAATTTGTTTCTGCAAAATTGATTTTCGTAATGCTATAAAATCCATGCAAGCAATCTAGAACCTATTTTCTTATTTTAAACTTCCATTTTCTGCTACTTTAAAAAATCTTGTAGAAATTATTTTAATAGATTTACAGCCTAAAAAATCTGGTTACTCAAATAAATGTGCTATCTAAGAAACATGGATTTAAATTTTAAATTTAAATTTCTACTATTTTAATATTTGTGCAAAAGTTTTTAAAAAATATAAAAATAAAAATATAGATTCTAAAAATTCTTTGGAAACTCAAAAAATCGTGCAATTCAAAGCTAAAATTATTCATTACATTGCCTTCTTTAGCTAGTGATTGACCATGTTTAAACTTTAGACTTAATTACCAAATTTAATTTTTAAATTCAAAATCTAGAATTTTTATTATGGAACCATTAATTAAGTTTAAAATTTAAAATTATAAGGCTATATTTTAAAAAATAAATAATTGTACAGACCCAACTAACCAACAACATTTTATAAAATGATTTATTTTGATTACCACAATGCTATCAAATCTGAAAATTTTCTCAACCTTTTTCATCGGCTAAAATGTTATTAAAAAAAAAAAGCATAGTAACAAAATCCAACGAAGGGCCGAATAATAAACTACTCTACACGCCATAGATAACCTAGATAAAGGCGAGAAGACCAAACAAGAGTTTTTTTTTATATACAAACGGATGACCACACCACTCTGGCGCGAGTCAAACCTGAAAGATCAGAATATATAATTTGCTGCAAGATAACAAGGCAGTGATCACTAACATACCAACCCCATTGACCAGGGTGACGAAAAGTCACAGAGGCAACCCAATCTGTCGCAGTGTTGGCTTTCCAATAAACATGATGGATCGGCGGCGCACAGGTGAACTAGAGAGAAGCCCAAATATCAGAGATCAAAGGATTGTGAGGGGAACAAAGGTCCACCTCCCGTCTAATCCAACGGATAACCATAAGAGAATCTTCCTCAATGACCAACCGGCGAGAGCCCAACTGACGGACCGCATAGGTGATACCTGTCCAAGCAGCCTGAAGCTCAGCCATAATGACCAAAGTGTTAAGGGAGCCATATCCACCAGCCGCGAGAAGCATTCCCTCTGGCCCCCTAATAACAAACCCGGATCCAGTAAGATGACCCGATACAGTACCATCAAAGTTCATTTTGATATAACACAGGGGTGAAGGCTCCCAAGAGATAAAGACCATAGTACGGTACACTACCGAAGTAGCAGGGAAGTCCCAGAGGTTGGGTCTAACAGAGTGAATACCAGAAGCAGAGCGGAGGTACTCCATTGTGAGGGAGACAACAGAGCGAGAGATCACCTGAGGCGAGATCGACTCCTCCGTAAAGACAAACTGGTTCCGGGTCAACTAAATGTGATAAGCCATATAAGCAAAAAGGATACCCTGAGAGCGAGGACCGCACTGGGCCGACAGCCGGATGGCATGCAGAAATGATAGCCGAGTGGGTCCCTCCTTCAACATCCACGGGGTAAAATGAAGCTGCTGTCAAATCCGGGATGCAGAGAACATGTAAGTAAAACATGCTCAACCGTCTCATCCTGAAGCCCATATATCGGATAAAAAGGCAAAATGGGGAGACCGCGGCCAGCCAAGAGAGAACAAGTAGGAAGACGGTCCCACACAATCTTCTACAAAAAGAGCATGATCCTAGGGTGGATGGGTAGACACCAGATCCAAGCAACATCACCCAGCCCCGATGTCCGAGGGTGAAAGCGACCAACAAGATTTCTAGAAGGGGCACAAGGGAGGCAGGATCGACGCCACAGCCTGGTATCAGAAACGGCAGAGGAAGTGAGAGGGATGGAAAGGATCCTATGCGCAAGCTCAGGTCCAAATAGCCGAGACACCGAAGGGGCATGCTAGACAGGACGATCCTGGCAAATCAAAGCCGATACAAGCATAGAGGGACCAATATCGGTGCTGAGGAAGGTCGGCCAGCGGGATAGAGGAAAATCAGCTATCCAAGTATCCTGAGTAATGTCAACAGATCTCTCATCCCCAATCATCCAATGGATATCAGACATAATAGTAGGGGCAGTCCGACAGATCACTCTCTAGAAGAAAGAGCTGCCACGGGGAATACAGAATCCTGGATTAGCAGACCAGCCGTCATATCTATCTCGCATGACAGAGCTCCAGAAGCAATGTGGATCCAATAGAAATCTAGAGGTATGCCTAGCTAGAAGAACCTCTCTACGAACCGCCAAAGACTGGATCCCCAGGGCACCCTCTCAAATAGGCAAACAAACAAGATCCCAGGATAGAAGATGAATACCATGGCCCTCCCTGCATCGACGCCCAGAGAAAATCGCAGAAGCGTCGCTCAATCCGGTAAAGGCAGATAGTCGGAATCAAGGCGTTGGACAATAGATAAATGGGAAGAGAAGTAAGGATAGATCGAAGCAGCGTAAGATGCCCCATTATGGATAGGCCAGAGACTTGCCAACGATCCAAACGATCAGAAATCTAACGATCAGGTTCCTGAAGTTGTTCTGACAAGGATGCCAGCCCGTAATGGGGATCTCAAGATAGGACAGTCGGTCAGAGAAAGCCGAGATCCCAAGCACCTGAGAGATGGTAGCACGACAATGGGGAGAAGTCGAAGGGCTGCAACAGAGAATAGATTTCTGCAAGTTGACCTGCTGACCAAAAGCCTGGCAATAAGACTGAAGGATAGTGGAGCAGGCAACTGCATTCTGAACAGTAGCAGGATTGAGCAAGTACAATCATCTGCAAAGAGAAGGTGAGAGAGAGGAGGACCCTAGGGCCCTGGTATATAAGGCTGCAACAAACACGCCCTAACAGCCTGAGCAAACACCCAAGACAAATCATCAGCACACAGAATGAACAGAAAGGGGGAGAGGGGGCAACCCTGGTGAAGACCCATGGCTGAGGAAAAAAATGCAGTCGGAATACCATTGATGAGAATAGAAAAAGTGGGCCCCTGGACACACGCCATAACCTAGTCGATGAATAGATCAACAAATCCAAACTTCCGAAGCATTTTCCGAAGAAAAATTCAGCTGATCCTATCATAAGCTCTCTCCATATCCAACTTGACAGCCATGAGACTATGTCTACCAGTCGCATGCTGAAGATCATGCATAAACTTCTGGGCAATAAGGGCATTATCAGTGATATAGCGACCATGGATAAAAGCCCCCTGCTCCAGAGATATCAGACGAGGAATCACCCACTGCAACCGAGTGACCAGAAGATGGGCACAGACTTTGTATATAGTGGTGCAAAGCTGATAGGCCAATAATGCTGGGGAAGCAAAGCAGCCGATCGCTTTGGGACAAGAGAAACAAACGTCCATTGCCAGTCCCAAGGGATAGATCTGGATGAGAAAATAGACTGGATAGCCAAACAACATCCTGCCCCACAATGTCCTAGTAGTGACAAAAGAAAAAAGGGGGAAGCCATCCGAACCTGGGGCCTTATCTTGCCCCAGAGCCCAAACAGCATCACGAATCTCCTCCGTCGAAACCTCTCGCGTAAGCATACCATTGCCAGCAACAGAAACCCTAGCAGCCTGAGAAACAGGGATAAGGGGGAATGTACTAGCAGACAGCTCTGACCAGCGGGATCGAAAGAAGTGGATAATCTGCTCCCGAATGGCCTCATCATTGTCAAGGATATGCCCCTCCTTATCACAAATACTCTGGATCCGATTGACAGCACGCCGCGCCAGAGTGGTCTGATGAAAGAATCTGGTGTTACGGTCGCCCTCCTGAAGCCACTGAATCCGAGACCGCTGACGTCAGAAAGTCTCTTGCTGATTCAGTAAAGAGTGATGCAATTCCAAGCACCGCCTGAGAGACCAAAGATTAATCTCAGAAAGGCAGCCCTCCTGGTTCTCCTTCGCCTGAATAGTAACAATATCAGCTTCCACAGACTGCACTTGCTGTATAATATCACTAACCTCCCTCCTGTGCCACCTCAAAAGTCTGCGCTTCGTAAGTTCAAGGTGCCGGGAAAGGCGATAGGTAGAACTCCCTCTGACCGACTGCCAAGCCTGAAGGATCAGAGTCCGTGCTGAAGAATAATACGACCAAAACTGCTCAAACCGAAAAGGTCCCCAACACCGAGAAGACGGCTCCATAGATATAAGCAGTGGGCAATGATCAAATGCAATCCGAGGGAGATAAGTGGTAGAAGCACGGGAAAAAGACTGCAACCAACCAGCAGAGGCCATAGCCCGATCCAGATGTTCCCACACCCGAGCTAAGCCCTGACGGTTGTTACACCAAGTAAACTGGGAGCCCGAAAAGCCCAAGTTAAAAAGGCCAGCAGAGTCAATGAAGGAACGAAACTCACTAGAGTTTGGAGTATCCACAAACCGGCACCCCCCACGCTTCTTCGAAGCACCCACAATATAATTAAAATCACCAGCAATGAGAGTGGGGAGGCCCTGGGCTATGAATGTAAGAATCTCAGACCAGAGGCAACGATGCTCTTGAAAATCCATGCTAGCATAGACACCCAAAAGAAGCCATGGCGGAAAAGTCCCCTCGAAACTACTAGAGCCACCTGTTGGTGGCAGCGATGAAAAGCATCAACACGGATAGAGGGGTCCTTCCATAGAGCCAGAATACCTCCAGAAAGACCATTGGATTCCACAGCATAGGAACTCCAAGACCGGGATACTCGTCGTCGGAAGCGCTGAAGACTGGGCCCCGACAGACGAGTTTCCAACAAAATATAGATATCAAAATGATGAAGCTGCAGTAGCTGACCAAAAGAGGAGCAAAAAGAGGGTTTCAGAGCTTCTCGAACATTCCAAATGAGAATCTTTATTTAATCAAATTGGGGGTACCTTGGACCCCATCCTGGGCCCCGCCATATCTAGGGGTGCAACTCGGGCTTATGAAACTCGGGTTTCCCTCAATCATAATCCTATTTGTAAAATGTCAACCCTAACCCTAACCCTAACCCTATTTGTAAAACCTCAACCCTAACCCTATTTTTAAAAATCGGGTTCGGGTTGAGTTTCAGGTTGGAATTCGGGTTGATGAGAAAAAAAAAAGTTTTTTTCCAAAGTAAATAAACACCTAATTATGGATCCCAAAGACGGAAAAACAAAATCCCTTGTCGAACGCATAAGCTGGACCCGAGGCTTTAACATTGTATTAAAAAAAAAGTCTTACCTGAAACAAAGAAGAGGAGGAGGTACCGTAAACAAAGAAGATGAGGAGGCAGGAAGTGAAACGAAAAGTATGGGTGGTCCGCTTTTATGTTTGTTCTTTTTCTTGCCTGCAATCGATGGTCTTACCTTCCTTGCCCTCAATTTGGCCATCTCGTTCGACCCAATTGGTGCCTTCAATGCCTTCAAAAATCTGATGCCGATAAGCTACTCCCATTTGGGTAACTCTCGGGTTCGGATTATTTCGGGTTCAGGTTGCGGTCAATCCTAACCCGAATCAATTGTAAATCTCGCAATCTGAACTCGGATCGATTGCAAATCAGATCGGATTAGGATCTTTCGAGTTCGGATTAGATAAACATAAGTTTAAATACTGCTATAAATCGAGTTCAATGAACCAAATTTAGATTAAACCCGACCCAAATTACAACCCAGCCATACCTAAAACAAGAGTATGACTATAGTTCTTTGAAGTCGACGGAATACTGTCGCATATCGCTTCATTTATTTTCGCATTTCGAGTAATAAACTAATCCACACGTCATGGATAACCTAGACAAATGGAGAGGAAACTGAACTGGAATCATCCGTACGGCTATAATTCTTTTAACTTTTAAGTTGATGGAATGCCCTGTAGCAGATCACTTCATTTGTCATTTCCTGACGCAGCTACACTAGAAAGAAGCCATTCTAACATTACAACAATTATTTTCTCGCTCACGCTAAAACAAAGTGGCCTCCATGTCTCGGTTCAATCAGATAACTTCAAGATCCTAATATTCTTCCACTGGGATTCCATGAAATAGGAGCTGTAATTCTGCCCGTAAACACCACATTTGAAGTAATGTGAGGCCCCTCCACGGTCATCCACGACAAACTTCAGAGCCCCATCGATGAAAACCTTGACAAGCTTCGCACCGATGTCATGGATCACGTTAACTCGGAACCATCTCCCATAGATATCATCAGCTATCAGCTGTGACTTGTAGTACATGAGTGCACCATCGTAGACTCTCAGCATTAGTGTTGTAGCTGTCCGATTCGCTCCAAAAACTTGCATGATGCATGCACCGGATGTCCCACTTGGGACGTAAGCATGCCCTTCGAATTGCCAAACTCCAGATGAGTAGTCATATCCCTAGGAGAGGCAAATCATTAAGAATATGACCAGATTAGCAGCAGAAGTTTAGATATATATGTATATATAGCAGAACAGCATCTTTTCAAAATTGAATTGGCCTAAAGTGCGAGCCAAGATGGACTTATTATTGTAAATTTTCATTGGGATATAATTAGAGGGTCTGCTGGTTTGACCCACATCAAGCGCTTGACCTTCTGGGTGCGACAAGTTGAAACTTCTTTGTAACTAGGCAAACTAGGGATTATTTATAACGAAGAGATAAATTTCCCATGCAAAGTTATTTACTTGTCCTTGGTGAAATGAAAATAAAGAGAACTAAAGAAAGGGAAGCAAGATCCTATACTTGTATCCGGATCTCAGTGCGAGGAGCAGTGTGGCTTGTCAGGGAGAGTGGCTTGTCCGTGGACAGGACCCAGAGCTTGTGGATACCATCGATGAAGCTGTATCGCTCGCTTTCAGGCAAGTCATATGGTTTCTGGATGGCAAAGTTGGAGCTATTGAGAGGGAGGGGGATAAAACCAAATGTGGGTCAGGTGGCCGTGCCACGACTACGTGGCCATGGAATTGAAGAATTAGCAAGCACACTGGTCCTAAGAGAGCTTGGTAAGAACCCATCTTTCTCTTCTGCAAGCACAAAAGAACAAAGGAGCCCGACTTAGAAATAGGCTGTCTTCGTACCCTTCCTTTATATAGACGAAAGGCTTAAAATCTTATGTTGCAACCTGTGACTTTTGCTTAGACTTTTAAAGTGGAGAGTAGTTAGAATGCCAGTTCTTTAATTATAATACTGATCTTATGTGCTGATAGCTTGATTTCTATTGCAAGCTATATCGACAACTCCATATATAGATTGTACGAGTTAACATCTGGTATTTCTTTTTACTACTTACTGATTAATATAAATAATTAATAAAATGATTAATAATTCTGTAAGTTATTTGTTTTAGTGATCAATAAAAATCACTGGACTGAGTTGAATGATTCACACAACTGGGTGTCATTAAGTAGTCCCTGACGCAGTGCAAGGGCCGGCCGGCAGCATAAAAGCTATAAACTAGAACTAGAATAAGAGGTGAGAAGTGACCATTTGGAACAGACAATTTAGCCACCTCCATTAGAAGTTTTAATTAACATTTAACAACATGAAAGATATCTTACGAAAGAGACACACTTGATTAAGTTGCATCCGTAATCCAAGAACCCGTGACCACAACACGGAACCCTACATCCTCCTAAGACTGTTGGCTGGAAGCAGAGACTCCTGGTATCATGGAAGCCTGGGGGTTAAGTTAATCACACTCTCTGTTTATTATAATCTCGTTTCTGCTACCTTTCTGAAGTTGCATATGCTGCTACTCCTTAACTGCTACTTTGTCGTCTTCGATTTGTTGGCATGTCTTAAGCTCCGTGGTCAAAGCTCACTCTTTTCCTTCCACCAATATCCATTCACAGATCCTGGAACAATAAGAGCATATGCTCTGGGTTATTGTGGGTAATAATGCCGAAGAGACACCTTTAATGAGAGCTGTGACATGAAGTTCAAGCATGTTCTCATGACTTGATGTGCTCGAAGCTGTCCCTATGAGATGCCAATTGAGTAGGACACTGACATCCTAATTTTGAAGGGGATGAAATTTGCTAGCAAACGAAACTCCTCATGATTTGGGTTTCGGATAGTTGAATTAATGAGATATAATTTTGTCATCTTTGTTCTCATCATAAGTGCAAAATTGATATATTGCTGCGGGCTTCGTTAGTGATCAAACTCGCTACGTTTGCTTCGCATTAATCAACCATCTCTTGATCGTGAAAGAAATGCTACGGTGGAAGACAAACCATATCTCCGTTACAACATCGTGGTACGCGATGATCCTTAAATTTTTTAAGACCATAGTTTGGCAAGGAGACCGGACTCGAAAAGATATGAGAGCTCATGATAAAGTATGTTCCATCCAAACAATGCCTTATTAGCTAGTTTTCTTTTTAATGTGAGATTCTGAGTTATTACATAAAGCATGAAGAAGGGCATGAACTTAATAAATAAATAAATAATAATAATAATTAATAAAGGGTTAGAAGGTGCAACCGACGAAATATTATTTTCCATTAGTATGTCCTTATCAAACAATGGTTAAGAACCATTGTCCTGATCATCTATTAAAATGTAATCAAAAAAAGCACAGTAACAAACTCCTTTACGAAGAAATTTATGGTAGAGACCAACGTTAAACAACGGAGAGGAAGCAAAGGGCCGAATAATAAACCAACAGAGACAAAGGGGAGGAGACTAAACCAGAAACTTCCATATGGCTATAGTCTTTGAAGTAGACAAATGGGAGGAAACTAAACCAGAATCTTCCATATGGCTATAGTTCTTTGAAGTTTCATGACGCAGCTACGCTTGAGAGAAGCCATTCTAACCTTGCAACAATTATTTTCTCTCTCACACTAAAACAAATTGGCTTCCATGCTCTCAGTTCAATCAGGTAATTAACTTCAGGACCCTGATATTCTTCCACTGGGATTCCATGAAATAGGAGCTGTTATCCTGCGCGTAAACACCACATTTGAAGGAATGTGAGGCCCCTCCATGGTCATCCACAACTAACTTTAGAGCCCCATCGATGAAATCTTGACCAGCTTCGCACCAACATCATGGATCACATTAACTCGGAACCATCTTCCATAGATATCGTCAACTATCACCTTTGACTTGTAGTACATGAGTGCACCATCGTAGACTCTCAGCATTAGAGTTGTAGATCTCCCATTCGCTCCAAAAATTTGCATGATGCACACGCCGGATGTCCCACTTGGGACATAAGCATGCCCTTCGAATTGCCAAACTCCAGAAGAGTAGTTATATCCCTTGGAGCGACAAATCATCAAGAATATGACCAGATTAGCAGAAGTTTTAGATACATATAGCAGCTGCATCTGAAATAACTTCAAGTATTATATGAGTACAAATAATATTTTTGTCACAGAACAACATCTTTCAAAATGTAATAGCCTGTGCGCTAAGATGGACTTGTTATTGTAAATTTTCGTTGAGATTTAACTAGATGGTCTGTTGGTTTGATCCACATCAAATGCTTGACCTTCAGGCTGCGACAAATTAAAACTTGTTTGTAACTAGACAAGCTAGGATTATTTATAATGAAGAGATAAATATTCCATGCAAAGTGTTCGTATTTGTCCTTGCTAAACTGAAAATAAAGAGAAATTAAAGAAAGGGAAGCAACGTGCAACAGTTAAGACTTCGTGCAGGATTTATACTCGTATCCCGATCTCAGTGCGAGGAGCAGTGTGGCTCGTCCGGGAGTGGGGCTTGTCGGTGGACAGGACCCAGAGCTTGTGGATACCATTGATGAAGTTGTATCGCTCACTTAGAGGTAAGTCATATGGTTTCTGGATCTCAACGTTGGAGCTGTTGAGAGGGAGGGAGATAAAACCGTCAGTTGAATCAGCATTGCAGAAAAGATGGTCTTCCTTAAGAAGGCGCAAGGAAGACAAGAATGCCAAGAGAAACCAAGAGGAGGAAGAAGAAGCCATTCCTAATACCCCCTTAAGGAATGAAAGGACTTTGTGGTTCAAAGGTTAAGGAAGAGTGATGAAAGGACTTTGTGTTGCAAGGGTTAGGGAGTGAGGGGAATATATAGGGGATATTTTGAAGGGAGAAAAGTTGCCCATCAGGTGCTGCACTGTTACAATCCTGGAAGCAGAGACTCCTGGTATCATGGAAGCCTAGTGGTTAACTTAATTACACGCTCTGTTTATTGTAATCTGGTTTCTGCTAGCTATACCTTTCTGAAGCTGCATATGCTGCTACTCCTTAACTGCTACGTTGTCGTCTTCCATTTGTTGGCATGTCTTAAGCTCCGTGGTCAAAGTGTCACTCTTTTTGTTCCACCAATATTTATTCACAGGTCCTGGAACAATTTAGAGCATATGATGCTCTGGGTCCTTGTGGGTAATAATGCCAAAGAGGCAACTTTTGATGAGAGCTGACATGAAAAAGAAGAAGGATGGTGTGGTGCTCTGCGGGAACGTGTTAAGGTGCGAGATGAATGTTACGTGAGTGAAGGCGCTGGCAGGGATGGTGCCGATCTGGCCGAGATGCATGCTCCAGCTCGCGCTTGTTGTGCTTCGCATCCTACCTGTGCTGCTCGTACTCCTCTACCCTGGAGCAGAACGTCTCAGAGGACTCCGCCGCCTCAACGGCCTTCTCCTCCTCCTTGTGGTGGTGGTGCTCCGACAACGGTTATTTATCATTTAGATTAGGTTGTGGTGATGGGAGGGATATATATATATATATATATATATATATATATATAGGAGGGGACGGGGTCTGATGGACGGTGCTGATTTGTGGAGTCCAAAGATTTGATTACCTTTTTGAGTTTTGACGTAAAAACCGGTTAATTAGCTGTTAAACAAATTAGATTTATTTTATATGTTATTAACAAAATAGTATGAAAATATTTTTTTTGTAGTGTAATTAATTGGCCTCATTTTTTCACTTTACTAGCCTTGTAATCCATTTAAAATATAGAGCTTCAGCTTATCAAAGTTCTTAATTCCATGAGTGAACACCGATGTATATATATTTAATCATTATTGAAGTTCATTTTTAATACATAATAAATACTAATAATAAATTTAAAATCATTTATATAGCTGGCTATTATTAAAATTTTGATTTATTATATTATTATATTGCATTTTCAGTAACACCTGAAAGAAAGAAGTGAAAAACTATATCCCATACTGAACTAAATGCTAATATTATTGGGCCATAGAGTTCCCTATGTGCCACATACATATATTGCACATATTATCATCTAAAAATAGATTTTTTTTAAAAAAAAATTGTAATGGGGTCGGTATTTTAAAAAAATATATATTTTTAAGAAGCTAGGTTGATGCAGACCAATTTCGTTGAAATCGTGAAATTTTTCTTCTTAACCCTTGTCAAATCACTTGATTATAGAAGCACTCAATATTACATATTACACAAATTGGTGCCCCCTGATATGATTTGATATTGCATACATGGCACCGTTGGACTCATGGTTCCATCGCAAATACTACTTTTCTCTAGTTATTGCGACTCTTAACGTTGCGAGGATCACAGTCGAAGATCCATTTACCAAAGCAAGCTCATGACTCATTTTTCTTAAGGATTTTTATGTCTCTCCACCTCGATTCCATATAGTAAGTTGAGTAATTCTGCGTGTAAACCCCACACTTGAAATTGAATGTCCCTGGTCCATTGCCCTCCACCTCCATCTTCTGAACACCATCGATGAAGACTGTAAGCTTATTAGCATCCACATCATGTATCACATTCACCCTCATCCATCTATCATAAACGTAAGGCTCCACTACCGACCACACGTAGTTTGTGAGGAGACTACCATAGACTCTCAGCATCAGTGTAGTGGCCGGAAACGTTGCTCGGTGGATTTGCATAATATTTGTCCCAGAAGTTCCGTTCGGCACAAAGCCGTAGCCTTCAAATTGCCAAGTTCCAGATGAGTAATCATAACCCTGCAACAAAATTGAAGTGAAAAGAAGAGATCGAGAAAAACAACTAATTAAAACTCCTCCTTTGACAGTGTTCTTTATGTGATGACTTTCAAATTAAAGGTGGCACTTATTTTGATCCGCTAGTGCTTTAGCGTAGAGAGAGAGAGAGAGAGAGAGAGAGAGAGAGAGAGCATTCATACTCGAATTCGAATCTCGGTTCGAGGCTTCGTCGTGCTATCTGGTCGGAGCGGCTTGTCGGAGGAATAGACCCACATCCTCCTAACACCATTGACAAAGCTGTAACGTTCTTCAAGAGGTATGTCGTATGGTTTCTCCATCTCAAAATTCCATTCAGTTAATGGGACGGCTCTGAAACCATCAGTAGGATCACCGTTACAGAAGAGATGGGCATCCTTGAGAAGCCAAAAGGAAATCAAGAATGCCAAGAGAAACCAAGAGGAGCAAGACATTCTTTATGCTTTCTGGAGGGATGAAATTTAAGGCTGTGCGGTTCAAAGGTAAGGAATGTTTTAAGGGGATATATATAGGAGGGATTGCTGGGGCTGAAGCATTTGGCCACATTTGTTTCACCATATGGAGGACGCCCGTGATCAGTACCTTGCGGTCAACACACAGGGACCACATGTAGTTAAAATTTTGTTCGATGACGAAAGCTTTGAACCACTTCCATCATTTCTTAAGTTGAGGCATCGGAAGATGCCTCGATCCTAGCTCTACTTGCTAGCCCTTGCTGTTCTATTAGCCTCACTACGCTGAATTCCTTCTCTTTTGCTGTCCCATTTGTCTTTAACCTCCTCCATTTTTTCTCTCTTTGAGCTTTTGAACAGTTTTCCTTTTACTTAATAATATTAGGTTGGTGAGAGGCTTCCCACCTTCCGATTTCTCAAAAAGATTTTTAAAAAAAGCTCGTTATGGTCGGCAATATTAAGTCTTCTTGTGCTGATATATATACATGCAGAAACTTGAACAATAGCTCTTTTTGGTTGTGACCACATCGTCTCAAAATATATTAAACTAATATTATACTATCAACTAATTTTTTTTAAAAAAAATCATGTATTTGATTCACCAACACATCGTTATTGTATGTACGCTTTAATATATATATGGCGTGAACCAATCCTCGTTTTGCAAGTTTAAAATTGCGACCAAATCTTTGGATGCCATCATCCATGCAATCTCTTTAGCGCACTGACAAGTACACATAGAACTTGAGCATGAAAAGATTCTTCCAGTCTATCAACTTAATTGGGATTGCATGAAGGCTGCTTTCTGCTAGGTGTTAGCATGAAAATCCACGGCCCGTGTCTGTCGGTTCTCCATGGCATTTACTCTTTTGTTAAGATTAATGTTGATGGTGGAAGCAATGATGATGAGTAAATAGCATGGTAAGGGTGATTTTTGGTTCCCAATCGTATCGAGGGGTTCGATGTTCTCTATTTCTATTTAGGGTGTCGTTCGGCTTCAATGGTTGAGGGGCTGGCGTCAGGCTGTTTCTGGTGAGCTTGGGGTTTTTTGATGGGTGGCCGGTTATATAGTTTCTTCTCTACGCTTGTTCTTGGATTTATTTAAAGAGATGTTGAGGGACTGCCTTCACCTCAAGCTGTTCTCCACCTTGGTTCCGATTTCCATTTTGCTGTAAAAATAAATAAATAAATAAATAAATAAATAAATAAATAAATAAATAATGATCCTGTCCAATGGCCATTTCTTCTGTAACAATTTTTTTCTTAATTTTTTTCATCAAAGCTGCTTATATCCTTTTACAAATATTTTTATTTTTATTTTTATTTTATATTACTACACATCTATCTATTTTAACATTCTTATTTCTACTATATTTATCTAATATGTATATATTTTTTTAAATGTCAAATATTTTATACCATAAAGTATAGATAGTCTTATAGTTGTCCTATAAATTTTTTTCTTTAATTTGATAGATATTTTATAATCATATAATATTTTAATTATACTTCTTCATTTTATCGAACCTGCTCTAACCATATGGATAACATTATCCTCATTCTCTCCTTTCTTATGATTCATATTCATTTTTAATGTCATTCCTCCTAAAAACTAAAATAGAATATAAAAGAAAATCCTTTGTATGGGGAAGGCATTGAGTGAAAATTTTTGAGGTTTTGATCATTTTATCTTGGTTGCTTGTGCTATATCCAATACCTCGCTAAAAAAAGACTAGTTAAAAAATATTATTTTAAACATTTAATACTATATAAGTATTTAAAATCTTTTTCAATATATAATCGATATAAAACTAAATACATACTCTCTTACAATCTAGGATCTCACTCAAAGGCTAATAGAAAGTATTATTTAAGCATCTTACTCATGTATAAGTACTCAAAATCTTCTCAATACATTATTGATGTGAAATTAAACATCCATTAGTAGCATTAACTCTCACATATTCCTTCAATTCAAGCTCTAGCATCCTTAACAACCTAAAAATCCATATCCAAATTTATATCCAACTGAATCTAGCCACAAATACATAAAGCCTATTTATAGTATCCCTTAGTTGACTTGGTCTTACATTAAGGCCGCTCTGATACTATTTATCGAAATGGAGAACCTTATTTGAAAAAAAATACTAGTTAATTAAGAAAGTATTATTTAGGTCTTTAGCCCTTCATAACTATTCAGGATATTTTCAATATATGACAAATGTAAGACTAAATATTTATTAATATAGGCCCTGCCAGCTTGGCATAATGCAGAAATTTGTGATATGCAAAGGACATGCAAACAAATGAACATATATGCTGGAGAAAAAATGGAAAAATATAGTAATATGTGGAAATTGTGATCTTATTTTACTAATGTTATCTAAAATTTGGCATGGCCTGACATCAACTTATAAGGTGTAAGCAATATACTAAGTTATAAAAACAATAAAATGTTAATCAATTTTGGAGGATCATCATCTTGGCTTGATGCTATGGCCGGCAGCATGAAGGGCTGCAAACTTATGACGGTGGCAACTGGCAATTAACCAATTGAAACAAATGAGCTGTGAACTGCTTCTGTATGGGAGATTTAATTAACGAGATGAGACTTCATTGAGAAAGTGTCGTCCTTAATTAGTTTACTCTTTCTATGGAACCCCTGACTAAACAACACCAGGCCTTGTTTGGGCCCACAACACGAGGCCGGTAGCCGAGTCGACTAAAATCGTGGACTCCCTAAGGGTTAAGTTAGAACTCTCTAGATTTATATTGTACCCTGGTAAATGTCTGCACGTCACTGCTATATATTTCCCTATACGGCTCCCTTGTCATCTTCCATTTGTTGGCATGTTTGGAGCTGTGTGTTCAAAGTTTCTTCTAGCACTCTTTCTTAATTTCATCCTCCCACCAATATTAATATATTCTTGCCATTGCACCATCTTGGCAAAAACTAGCCAAAGGCACCATTGTAGTACGTAAAGATGCAAAGGTGGAGCCAACATTAAAAGAGACATGTATATTAGCATATATGTGTCATAGCCCAACCTTTTTTTTGGTTTTGGTTTAGTAAAACTGTGAAAAAGACACTATATTTCATTAGAGATAAGATAGATAAAAAATAATTTTAAAAAGAAAAAGAATAAAAAAAAGATACGGCACCCCAAGCAGTTCGGACATCAAGTCTAACCCACAAAAACGCTAAATTACTAAAACTCAACCCAATTTACAAAAGTTATGAGATTATATACTTCCGCACTTTAACATGTACGCTTTATTTTACTCGAAGAAACATAGATTCTTTGAAAGTTAAACAAAAAGCTTAACTTTATTTCAATTCAGAAAAGCATTTAGGCCATCTACTTAATTTGTCGAGCTAACAAGCTTCCTTCATCAGTTATGATTTATTTGGATAAAATTAAATGATTAAGATAAATAAAAAAGTAGATATTATTAATTAAATTTAGAATTGATCTTGACTTGGACTTAAAGTTATACTAACTTCATTTCAAGAATTATAATAATTGTATGCAACCGTTGATGCAATAGTTTTATCTTTTCCATCTATGAATCAGAAATAACATAATTTGAATGTAACAAAAGTTAAAATATTTTTTTGGTCAAAAATATATTCTTATTTATTTGATAAAAAAGGATGATGGTAATAGATTAAAAATTTAAATATTAAAAATTATTTTATTTTTAGTGATAAAATTGATTTATGAATTAGTATTATATTATTTGATGAAACATGGGAGTAGATATGGTTGCAACTTAGATTTTTTTTTAATGCCTTTTACAGCCACTTATATTGGTTTATCAGAAGCCAATATAGTATTCCGTTGGCGATCCTATTTTATTTTATTTTATTTTATTTAGCAACCATTTATCGATATATCTTGAGATAACTTTCAATAATATTCATTAGTGATAACTATATATCTCTTTTGAAAATTTAAAATGCCTACTTTGATGGGAGTGACGATGGAAGGGAGTTAAGAAAGTCTCTATAAATAGCGATCTCTTCTAAGATTTTTGATATCACATTATACGTAAGAATAACATACAGAAGCTCCCTGATCAAGAGCAAATCCTGAGGGCATACCTCATTGATTGGAAGATCATAAAGGTAAAATATCTTATAGTTGGTATCAGAGCATTTAAAAGCTCTGCCTTATTTTTTTTATTGCTAAGTATTTTTATTATTTTAGGATCTGATTAAATCCATAAAGTAACAATTATTATCTCATTCTCATGGCTTATGTGACAAAGAAAATGAAGATATTCTTGGTCTCTATTTCTCTTATTTTGGTCTCTATTTCTCTTATTTAAGGATAGTCCAAAAGGGAAGGCTACTGATAGTAGATTATTTGATCCAATGGGCATATGGTAGAGATATTAAGGATGCACCAATAAGGAAGACTACTAGTAGTATCTTGATGTGTTTGACCTATCTATCTACATACCGAAAGAGTTAATAGGTTACCAAGAAGGTTGTTCATGACCAACAGAGAGGGCATTAAATTAGGTGAGATCTATGCCATGAAGTATGCATATATCTTAAGGTTTTCTTTTCTTTTTGGATATAGTTTAAATTAAAAAAATATAAAAATATGAGATTGGGGTTTTGGCTTGGTGGTTAGTTCTCAGGCTTTTTTGATTCTTATCTATGGGATACAGAAAGATTCTTTCTTATGCGGTGAAGAAGATCTCTTTTTTTTGTACATGAAAAAAAAAAAGAAAAATTATTTTGGCTTGGACACTTTTCTTTTCTCCCATACGAAATCTGTGGGAGGAGTCTCCTCGTTGGAAGTGCCGTACATGACGGATGGGTTTCTCCCCTAATAATAATAATAATAATAATAATAATAATTAGAGAAGGAGATGAGTGGCCCTCATGGGGATTCAAAATCAGGTCGGATCATTTAAAATTCAATGCTTTATTCATTAGCAGTTTGCAAGCATATTTGTTGGGCTATCCTATTTGGAGGCGAGATTTTGGTTTTTGAAAAAAAAGGGATAAAATAATATCTTATTCATTGCTTAGATTTTTAAATGTACTATTATCTCTTTAATATTTTAAATATTTTATTATATTATATGATATGATTTGTTTTATCATTTGTTTTTTAAGTTTAAAATTTTTTATATTAAAATATGTGCCTCTATGCCTATGATTGCATAAACTGGTCCAAAGAAAGAACGTGTTTTAATTAATAAAAAAAATTTACTTAAAATGATAATTTTGAAATTACATTAAATAGATGCTTGATATACTATAAGAAAAGAATGAAATAGCGACGAAATTTAGCGACAGATCCATATATGTTGCAAATAGCTTCAGATTTGCAACGGATCAACGAGTAAAAATAATAAAAAATTTAGCGACGGATATAGCAACGAAAATTTTGGTCGCTACTAATATTTATTTCATTTATAAACATAGCGACAAAAATTTTCTGTCTCTACATATTAGAGACGGATATAGCGACTGAAATTTTTCGTTGTTAAATCTATTTATTATATATATATAATTAGCGATAAAAATTTTCATAGGCAATAATATTTATTTCATATATAAAATATAGCGACAAAAAGTTTCATCGCTAATTTATTATATATATATAATTAGCGACAAAAATTTTTCATCGCTAAATATATTTATTTTATATATAAAACATAGCGACAAAAATTTTTTGTTGCTAAATATATTTATTTCATATATAAAATTAGCGACGAAAATTTTCGTCGCTAAACATATTTATTTTATACATAAAACATAGTGACGGAACATTTTCGTCGCTATATTTACTTAATCGGACATGTTTCTCTGAAAACCCTTAGCAATGAAAAGTTTTGTCGCTAATGAACATTTCAAGCAACAAAAAAATGTACGGTGCTATATTCACTTACTTAGCGACCGAAATTTCCGTCGCTAATGAATATTTCAATATAAAACCGAGTGATGGAAAAAGTTGATCGCTATATTCACTTAATCGGACATCTTCGTCTGAAATCCCTTAGCGACGTAAATTTTCGT
Organism: Calamus simplicifolius; assembly: GCA_900491605.1. Taxonomy (NCBI): domain Eukaryota; kingdom Viridiplantae; phylum Streptophyta; class Magnoliopsida; order Arecales; family Arecaceae; genus Calamus; species Calamus simplicifolius. The sequence continues at coordinate 793,054 of UESW01004978.1, read as the reverse complement.
CGCTAATGAACGTTTCAAAATAAAATCCAGCGACGGAAAATGTTCTGTTGCTATATTCACTTAATCTTAGTTAGGGCATCTTCATCCGAAAATCCTTGGCCTTCTTTCTTTGCACCGTCACACTTTTCTTCCCATCGCCAGATATCTCCCATATATCCTTTCTTCGATCTCCGCTCCATCCCCCTCCTCTCGGCTTCGTTATGCCCAATTTCTGCCAATTTTCGCCAGCGATCGGAGTCGCGGAAGGCTTTGACCTGAGAGCCTCGCGTGCCTCGTGGGACTCGTCGTTGTTTTCTTTTCTCCTTCATACCTGCCTTCCTCCTCCTCCTTCCCCTTCTTTTGTTCCTAAGCCGGAGGCGGAGCCCTGCTGCTCCAGAGCCGCGGCCACCATCGCTGGATCAACGGGAGAACCCGGAGCTTTGTCGGTCTTCTTTTTCTCTCTAGTGAGCCGGCCTCTTCCTTCTTCTCCGACATTGTTATCAGTCGGACGACCATCAAATAGGCCGGATCAAAGTCCTTTGTAAGAGCTTTTACGGTGTTTTTGCGCTGTTTGTGATCAGAGCTTTTGATTTTGAAATGAGAAAGTATACGAAGCCATGTGATTGCTCTTTATCAAAGGCTAATTAGTTTAAATTGATCAACAGTGAGCCATGAGTGGGAAGGAGAGAGATCCAACTAGAGAGAGGGAGGGGATCAGGAGAGATGGAGAGAGGGAGGGGATCGGGAGAGATGGAGAGAGAGGAGGGAGGGAGAGGACTCCATGGAGTGTCTCGGTTCGTCATGGAAACAGGGGTTCGTGCGGGACAATGACAGAGGCTAACCACAAAGAGTAGTCTCTTTTAATTTCTACTACGTATTGCTGAGCTTTATGTATTCAGGATCTCCTTATTATTTGCAATAAGGATTGAATTTAAAAGGAAAGCTGATGGAAGGGAAAACGAAAAGAAGAACAGGCACCTGATTTTATATTTTGGTACATATCTTAAAACAACTACAGGGATGGAAGTGAAACGTTCAATGTATTCTGATGATGCCAAGTCACCATCTTCAAACATTGGGGAAGACGGACGTCCTTCTCCTCGAACCCCTGCAAGAAAAGTCCCCGGTGACCGGTTGTTCCGGTGGGGACCCTCCGACGCTCAAGTCAGTTACTTGGGCTCAGACAAGAACCGCTCAGCAGAAAAGAGCTGAGACAGTTAGGGTTTTGCTAGGAGAAAGAAAACTAGAAAACCAAAGTTCGGATCCTTACTCATAGTGCGGGTGCGTTTTTATACCTATCCGAATATCCCATCTTACTGTTTTGGAAGATCGCCGTCGTACCATCACTGTGCACGCCGGAGGCATCCCGCGCTACCTGTCAACATGATATCACACGTGTCCAACAGCCGCGGTTGTATTTGGTGCACGCCGTTGCTTGATATGACCGTGCACAGTTGCAAGTGGTAGCAAATCGTACGCCGTAACGGAGCATGGTCACGCACAGGAACATGCAGTGCGCCATATGCCGTTATGAGGCATGGCCCTCCGTAACGGGGCACAATCGCAGGTGTACGGAGAATCACGTGGGCGTGCCATGTGGCCCAGACTGTCATTTGGTTCGAAGGTTGGTCCACGTGCTGATCGCTGATGATACCCACGTACCCCGAGACCGAAGGGGGGTCTCGGGGTCGAGATATGGTGGTCCCACCCCGAGACCGAAAGGGGTCCCGGGGGTGGGACGATGCTGGTGCACCCCGAGATCGGAGGGGGTCTCGGGGTCAAGAGATGGTGATCCCACCCCGAGACCGAAGGGGTCACGGGGGTGGGATGATGCTGTTGCACCCCAAGATCGGAGGGGGTCTCGGGGTCGAGAGATGATGATCCCACCCCGAGACCGGAAGGGGTCCCAGGGGTGGGATGATGCTGGTGCACCCCAAGACCGGAGGGGGTCTCGGGGTCGAGAGATGGTGATCCCACCCCGAGATCGGAAGGGGTCACAGGGGTGAGATGATGCTGGTGCACCCCAAGACCGGAGGGGGTCTCGGGGTCGAGAGATGGTGATCCCACCCCGAGACCGAAAGGGGTCATGGGGGTGGGATAATGCTGGTGCACCCCGAGACCGGAGGGGGTCTCGGGGCCGAGAGATGGTGATCCCACCCCGAGATCGGAAGGGGTCACGGGGGTGGGATGATGCTGGTGCACCCCGAGACCGGAGGGGGTCTCGGGGTCGAGAGATGGTGATCCTACCCCAAGACCGGAAGGGGTCACGGGGGTGGGATGATGCTGGTGCACCCCGAGACCGAAGGGGGTCTCGGGATCGAGAGATGGTGATCCCACCCTGAGACCGGAAGGGGTCACAGGGGTGGGATGATGCTGGTGCACCCCGAGACCGAAGGGGGTCTCGGGGTCGGGAGATGGTGATCTCCGTTAGTTGCTGTTACCTTTTATTCTGACGACGCAGGATCAATCATATCATATTCCTTCAAAATTTTAAGCCTCTTTAATTTTCTTCTCTATGCTTCATTAGAAACAACTCCAATCTTCAATGATATCCATCCAGTTCCAAATTAACCCTTTTCTTTCGTTAAGATTATTGATAGGATGATTTAAGACATTGACTCTCAAATTTTTCATGCCTTCAAGGGGATCAAATAGCACTAGGAGTACGTTAGATCCATATAGAAAGTACTAAACCTTAAAATTGCTCTCAATTTAATATATGAGAAAAAAACTATGGCATAATCAAGCGTAGATTATTACAACAGGCTGCTATACGTTATAGTGACACTTTGAGCAAGTGAAGAGCATCTGGCAGTAAACCACAACGAGTTTCAGAGCATGTTTGGGATAGTTGGCAAAAAGAATGGTCCACTCCTAAGTTCAAGCAGCGGTCTACTGTTGCCTCTAAGAACAGACTTAGTGAGACGGACGGCTTAGGTTCAAGTCCCTCACAACATATAGGGGGTTCTATATCCATGGTGAAGCACAGCGTGCGGGTGGTATATTGATCATAATAACTTCATTTGAATTTGCTATTTAATTATATAATAAGGCTATATAATGTATGCTAATGTCTTTGTTTTTATTTACTTATGTATTAGTCTTGTAATTTTGTAGTTAATATGTTTTCCTTAATATTTTCCTACGATCAGGCAAAAGAGTTAGGATGCCAACCAAATCCAATAGAACTTTTTGAGACAACACACACTAGAAAGACTACCTCATGAATTGAGTATGTGGACCAGCGGTCTAAGGCTGTTGCAGTAAGTATTTTTTAAACTAAATAATTCTTCATATTTCAAAATTTGTTTGTTCACTTTTTCGATTAATCTAATACAATTTATATTTTTTCTTGTTAAAATTTGTATTGTAGGAAAAAGTGCTGACCCTTAGAGATATTGCTTCTCAGCAAGTGGAGGATTCCAATGCGCCATATGAGCCAGATTTGAGGGAGTTATTTTTAGAAGCGGCTGGTGGCCACAAAAGGGGCATGTATACAGGATGGGCATTAAGGCATCATATTTCTACACTCGTACCTCCTTTCACTCCACTGCCATATCACGGATATTAGTGTAGAGCAATTGCGTGCTAGTATTATGCAAGATATGCAGCATGAGGTTCAGAATATGCTAGAGTCACAGAGGTAGCAGATGTGAGAAAAGATGCATGGTGAACTTCGAGATGAGATCTGTGGCAAACTTTGAGATGAGATTCATGGTGAACTTCGAGATGAGATTCGAGACGAACTTCAAGACGAGATTTGAGACGAGATTCGGAATAAGATTCGGGACGACATGCGTGTTGAGATGTGACAGCTGATAACAGAGAGGACTCGTTCTAATCACATTTTTGCTCCAGCTTCACAGAGAGATCCATCTCATTCTGATAGCATGTAGAACCTATTTTAATTACTGAATATTTATGGGATATTTATCATGTTTTGAAGTTTATTGTAAAAAAAAATTGTTTGTAAGATATTTTAATATATATTTCATGACTTCTTTTTAAAAATTATTTGTATTTCAATAAATTGAATTTTTAAATTACAGGAACTAATTATATATATATATATATAAATTATTAAAAAATGATAATTAGCGACGGATAACAAATCTATCGCTAATCCATTGCTAATTAGTGACAAAAATTATTTTGTCGCTAATTAGCAACGAATAAAAACTCTGTAGCTAATCCGTCGCTAATCAGTGACATAAATTATTCTGTTGCTAATTAGCAACGAATAAAAAATCTATCACTAATCTTAGTGACGGATTTAAATTTTGTCGCTAAATGTTTTACGAGGAGCATTTATGTGATGGATAAAATCCGTCACAATTCTATCGCTGCCTAAGATTTGCGATGGAATTCATACTTTTAGCGATGGATTTTTCCATTGCTAAATTTATTTTTTCTTGTCTAAATTTATTTTTTCTTGTAGTGAATGCTATTGCTCCTGTTTTGCTTATTAGATTTTATATTATGTATGAACAAAATTATATTTAGTGGTAGTATAAAAAATCATAATGCAAATTCTTTTAAGGTTTAATTGATCAATTGGTGTCTAGAAAAGTGGTTCTTGAAGGTAAAGAGATCGTGGTTACTTAATTGATTTCATTGACGGATATGACCAACTAAATTGGTATCTAATTAAGGAAAGCAACGGGGGACTCCTATCTCTCTCCCACTGGCATGTCCAATTTAATTGATTCAGACCTTGATTTAGAAATATTATGTTGAATAAGATCACTACCTAATACTCATTCTAAATTGGCTAATTTATATGCATATAATGGAGTTTAAATATCACGGAGTCAATATGATTTTGATTAATTGAGGAGTAGCCATAGCATCTTTAATTAATCAAAATTATATATTGAGTTGCAAAGATCACATAAGGTTAGATGATATTAATTATAATTAATTATATTTAATGCAATGAATCTTATCCCACAAAAATTTTTATTGCATTGATATAATTAATTAGGATGGGATAACAAATTATTTTCTTAATTACCCATAGGAATTAAGAAAGGAATATAATTTGTTAGTCACATCATTAAGTTAATGAATCTCTTTAAGTATAATAACTTAGCCTATATGTAGTTATTATATGTTATTGATTTATATTGTTGCATGCTTATATTGGTAAGATATGATATTGAGTTATATGCCTCAAATTTAGTTACATGAACATGATTTTATTTTGTGCAGCTATTTTTCCTATTAATATTTTTGATATGAGATGTGATGTTTTCGATTTAAGTGGTGACAATTACAAAGTAGGAAGGAAAGAATTCTCTTTCAGTTAGGGTGCATGGACATTAACTATGCTATCAGGAAGGATGAACCACATTCAGTTACATCTACTAGCACTCAGGCTAAAAGCTAGAAATTGCTACGTATGAACAATGAAAATGATCTAATCGCCTCAGTATGATGTTCATATGTACTAAGATTTCTGCTAATATACACGGTTTAATTCCTAAGTGCAAAAATATCAAAGAACTTCTGAAGGCTATTGATGCACAGTTTAAGTCTTCAGATAAGGCACTAGCTAGCACCATAATGACAAAGTTGTTATCAATGAAGCTCACTGCTATTGGAGATGTGCATGAGCATTATAAAGATGAGGGACATTGCAGCTTAGCTAAAATCCCTAGAGGTTGAGATGTCAAAATTTTTCTTAGTGCACTTTATTCTAAATTCACTCCCCACAATAGTATAGTCCCTTCAAAATATCTTACAACACACGTAAGGACAAATGGTCAATTAATGAACTCTGACCATGTGTGTTCAAGAGAAAGGGAGGCTGATTCTGAAAATGAAAGAAAGTGCACATTTAGCTAGACTAAAGCTGCTAATGCCAAACGCAATGGAAAGGGTAAAGTATCCATCCATATAGAAGTCAAGAAGGAATACAAGTGTTTTTTTTGCAAGAAGAAAGGGCATGTAAAGAATGATTGCCTCAAATTCAAGACTTGGCTTCACAAGAAAAGCACTCTAATGTCATTTGTATGTTATGAATCCAATATGGTTGTTTGTCATAACACATGATGGATTGATTCTGGTTCTATAATTCATATTTCAAATACCTTGTAGGGTTTTTTAAATCAAAGGAAACCATTGGGAAGTGAACAAATTATATATTTAGGAAACAAGATGAGTTTATATGTGGAAGCAATTGGGACATGTAGACTTGTTTTAGATACTGGTTTTATTTTAGATTTGGAAAAGACTTTTTATATTTCAAATTTCTCTAAAATTTTGATTTTAGTGTCAAGACTTGTACTCTTAGGATATTTCTTTAATTTTAATAAAAGCTTTATTGATTTATTTTATAAATCTAAGCTTGTTGAGAATGGTACATTATCTAACAATATTTTCCAAATCAATTTGAAAAACAATACCTCATATAATATGATACACGCTCAAAGTAATACAGGTATGAAAAGATGTATTGTGAATGAGAATTTTTCTATTTTGTGGCATCGAAGATTAGGCCATATCTCCATTGAAAGAATTAAAAGATTAGTAAAAGATAGAGTACTTGATACTCTTAATTTTACTGATTTTGTCACTTGTATGGGCTACATAAAGGAAAAGCAAACCAACAAGTCTAAGAAAGATGCCAAGAGAAGTTTAAAAATATCTATCTATAGTCTAGATATGGACTCGTATGGTCAGAGATACTTTATCTCATTTATTGATGACTATTCACGATATATGTATCTCTACTTGCTTCATAATAAGAATGAAGCATTAGATACCTTTAAGGTGTTCAAGGCAGAAGTAGAGAAACAATGCGGCAAGCAAATTAAGATCATGAGGTCAGATAGAGATGGAGAATATTATGGTAGATACACTGAGGATGGTCAGGCACCTGGTCCATTTGTTCGGTTTCTTAAGAAAAATGAAATTGTTGCATAATATACCATGCTGAGGTCTTCAAACCAAAATGGTGTAGTTGAAAAAAGGAACCAAACACTATTGAACATGGTGAAGAGCATGATTGGCAGCTCCAACCTACCTAAATCCTTATGAAATGAAGCTCTTAAAACGGCCATGTATATATTAAACCGAGTTCCAACCAAGGCCATTTGAGTTATTTAAAGGTTGGAAACCAAGTTTGCAACATATACGTGTTTGGAGATGCCCATCTAAAGTATGAATTTATAATCCACAAGAAAGGAAACTGGACCCAACGACTATTAGTGGATATTTTATTGGATATGCTGAGAAGCCCAAGGGTTATAGATTTTATTATCCATCTCACTACACTAGGATTGTAAATCAAGAAATGCAAATTTTTTTGAGAATGACTTGACCAGTGAAAGTGATCAATCTTAGTATTTAGCTTCTTCTGAGAAAGAACATTCAGATATTCCAACTTCCACTTCAAGTGAGAGATTGGTTGTCATTCATAGCACCCCTCAAGTTCAAATAAGTGCTCGACAATCAGTCATTGAGATTCCATAAGCTGCTGATAATAATCTAGAAGATTCTGCTATTCAATAATAATTAGTTGTACAAGATACTCCTCAGGAGGTCATTGACACAACATTAAGAAGCTCAACTATAATAAAAAAATCAGTCATTCCTAGTGATTATATTATGTATCTTTAGGAATTTGACTATAATATTGGAGCCAAAAATGATCCTGAAATGTTTTCACAAACCATGAGTTCTAAAGAATCAAACTTATAGTACAATGTCATAAAGGACGAGATGGAATCTATGTCATCTAATTAAGTCTGGGATCTTGTTGAATTACTTGATGGTGTAAAAACCATTGAATGTAAATGGGTCTTTAAAACAAAGAAAGACTCACAAGGCAACATTGAAAGATATAAAGCAAGACTCATTGCCAAAAGGGTTCACTTAGAGGGAAAGAATCGACTACACGAAGATATTTTCTTCTATATCCAAGAAATATTCTCTTCGGATAATTATGGCATTGGTAGCTCATTTTAATTTTGAGTTATATCAAATGGATGTGAAAACTGCATTCCTTAATGGACATCTTGATGAAAAAGTTTATATGAAATAGCCTGAAGGATTTTTCTCTAGTGATGGTGAGCATTTGGTTTGCAAGCTTAAGAAAATCATATATGGATTGAAACAAGCCTTACGTCAATGGTATTTAAAATTTTATGATGTGATCCCTTCCTTTGGTTTTGAAGAGAACATCATGGATCAATGTATATACCAAAAGGTTAGTAGGAGCAAAATTTATTTTTTGATCCTATATGTGGATGATATTTTACTTGCAACCAATGATAAAGGATTGCTACATAAGGTAAAATAATTTTTCTCCAAGAATTTTGATATGAAAGATATGAGTGAGGCATCTTATGTCATTGACATTAAGATCCATAGGAAAATATCTCAAGGCATTTTGGGATTGTCTCAAGAAACTTATATCAATAAAGTCTTGGAGACATTTTGGATGAAATACTGTTCATCAAGTATTGCACCCATAGTGAAGGATGACAAGTTTACTTTGAATCAGTGCCCTAAAAATGAACTTGAACGGAAATAGATGCACAACATTTCATATGCTTCAGCTGTTGGAAGCCTAATATATGCTGAGGTTTGCACAAGATTTGACATTGCATTTGCAGTAGGAATGTTGAAAAGATATCAGAATAATCTAGGTTTAGACCACTGGAGAGCTGCTAAAAAGGTCATGATGTATCTTCAAGGGACCAAGGACTACATGTTCATATATAGACGAACTGATCATTTGGAGGTAGAAGATTACTCAGATTCGAACTTTGTTGGCTGCGTTGATTCTCGGAAATCAACATTAAAATTTATATTTATGTTAGCTGGTGGAGCCATATCATGGAGGAGTGCAAAGCAAATTTTGACTGCTATCTTCACTATGGAAGCAAAGTTCGTTGCTTGTTTTAAGGCTACATTGCATGATGTATGGTTAAAGAGTTTTATCTTAGGGCTTAGAATTGTTGATTCTATCGCTAAGCCAATTAAATTGTACTGTGATAGTTCAGCCGTTGTTTTTGGCTAAAAACCACAAGAGTGGTAGTCAAAGTAAACACATTGACATTAAGTATTTAGCCATAAAAGAAGGTGTTAAAAGAAAACAAAGTGGTCATAAAGCACGTTAGCACTGAATTGATGACAGCTGATCATTTGACTAAAGGCATGCTAATTAAGAATTTTAAGGATTATGTGGTACGAATAAGAATCGGTCCCATGATATAATTTAATTGCATGGATAACTACTTGTATAAGGAAACTCTTATTTCAGTTATGTGTTTATTTCTCATTCGAGTGTACACATTATTTAACTTTCAAAAAATGACAAAAAAAAATTTGACTCTAAATAAACATAGGGTTTATGTAGGGAGAAATAGTCTCCGAGGCATGCATATTTTTAAAAATTGATAACTATTATCATTGCGGAAATTAAAAGATTACATATTAATCTATCTAATATGCATCAAGATCATATCTTTGCCTATATATTCAGGGTCGTTTGATCTAAAATATGCATATAAAAACATCAAGATCATATCTTGATCTTCAAGATGACTAGTCACACTATTATCTTGAAGCCTGCCTTAAGATCTAGGGATTAAATCACTTACCTTAAGAACAGTTGGTAAATCCTTATTGCTCTGCAGCCGTTCAATCGTCCGGCCTCTAGTATCGTCCACGCGAAGCCCCGAATGATCAGATTTCCGGAAGTGCTAGCTCGCGGAAAAATAGCTTTGCTGATCTTGAATCCTCTCACTTGAATCTTCCTCCAAGATCCACCAGGCTTCCGCTAACACCAGAATCACCAGGATTTTCTATTCTAACATTTTAGAATTACAATCCACGACAATTTAGAATTACAATCCACGACAAATCGTGTATTGTTGTTCTATTTTTTGTTCTGTGTTCTCTGGTGAGGGAATGCCCTCTATTTATAGTCTAGATTTAGCCTTGACATTTAATTCTGACATTTAAGAATCCATCGTTTGGCAAAAGCGAAGAGACGCCGAAGGCGCGCGCTTGGTTTAATTCCGATGTTCAGAGAAAACCAAGGAGTCGCGGCGTTTGGTTTAGTTCCGTCGTTCAGAGAAAACCAAAGAGACGAGGGATAAATCCGACGTTCGGTAAATAAATGTCATGCATTAAATTCTATCTCATGAGATGAGATTTTAGCCATCTCATCATATGAGATCCATATTCGAGAGGTTTGGGTTCTGATCTGAATTTATTTGACTTAACCCACATAGATCATGGTCCAAGCCCAAATCAAATTTGGCTAGTCCTGAATCTATTTAAATTCAAATCAAGTCTAATTTCAAATCAATATTTGAAATTGACTTGTCCTTCTAATAGACTTAAACCAAATTGAATCTTATTCAATTGTACTTAACCCAATTGAGATAATTCAATCAATCAAATTGATTAATTAAATCATATACGATTCTCAATCGTTGATCAGCAAATAGATCATCCTAGGAAACTTCTATGCGTGTGACTCTCTAGGTTCGAACCTAAGCCGGTAGCATAGAAACAACTTTCTATACTAATCGATGTGCCCATCTAGCAATGGAACCCGACGTCCGGATAGGTCGAAGAGTTGCCGAGCAAACTCCAAGAACCCTAAGAAACAGTTACCGTATAATTCATCCTCTTGACCACAAATGCTAAGGATGGCTTAAGAGCCTGTCAACTCTAAATAGCAAATCCATAAAGTGATTTCAACTTTAGTGATCATGTGACTTTCACATGAAGTGCCTTGGCCAAGGTCTTGCTAAATTGAAACACAAGCATTTCTCCTTTTAATGGGATAGGTCAAATTCCATCTTGATCCACAACTGACTACCACAAGTACTTGACTGCACCCAGTAACCTTTCGTAGCTGGATTAGAAATCCAGGTGGTCCGGCACCTAAGTACAATGAGTTGCTTGTAAGCCACTGGTTGTGATCTTCAGGTCTGAAGGATACTTATACCTATATCTTCTCGGATTAACTCTTGACAGCAGAGTATCCGGAAATGAGTCACGTTCGGTGAAATGTACTCCTACACTTTCACCTGTATGTCATACCAGTGTCTCTACACTCCTTGGTTAAGAGGATAACCAACAAATATGATATACAACGTCCTATAATTGATAGTACTATGGCCCTGTCATAGTATATCATTTGGTCGCGAACTCTTTTAAGGACCTTCTAAGATAAATCCTCCTTTATCGTGAGGAAGATCCTAAGGGCTTCATTACTTTCAGGAGTATTAAGAAGATGTTCTTGTAATGAATAAACTGCCAAATAACTTTTATTAATATATCAATTTATATACAATTTACATCAGCACAATCATCAAATGATTGGCTTTAGGATACAATTCCCAACAAACTCCCACTTAGCCTAAAGCCACTCATTACAGTATCTAATACCCATCTTCAACTTATAGTTGTCAAACTCCTTGATGCTGAGTGCTTTAGTAAATGGGTCACCTAGGTTTTCCTTTCCATCAATCTTCTGAAGATTTATGTCACCTCGGTCTACTATCTCTCGAATAAGATGAAACCGGCGCAGTATGTGCTTGGTGCGCTGATGTGCTCGTGGTTCCTTTGCTTGAGCTATGGCACCAGTGCTGTCACTGTATAACAGGACTGGTTCATCTATGGAAGGTGTCACTCCAAGCTCGGAGATGAACTTTCGCAGCCACACAGCTTCTTTCGCAGCATCTGATGCAGCGATGTACTCTGCCTCGCACACCGAATCTGCCACTGTATGTTGCTTGGAACTTTTCCAGCAAACAGCTCCACCATTTAGGATAAACACGAAACCCGATACACTTTTGCTATCATCATGATCTGATTGAAAACTGGAATTATATCCAACAAGTTTCAAATCAGACTCTCCATAGACTAACCACTGGTCCTTAGTATTTCTCAAATACTTAAGGATTGTCTTAACAACTTGCCAGTGTTTTTCTCCTGGATCAGATTGGTATCTACTCACTACTCCTAGTGAGTATGCCACATCTGGTCTTGTACATGTCATGGTGTACATAATCGATCCTACTGCCGAAGCATATGGAATTCGACTCATACGTTCTCTTTCATTAGGAGTTGTCGGACAATCCTTCTTAGAAAGATGAATTCCATGGCCTATCGGAAGATAGCCTTTCTTGGAATTCTCCATGCTAAACCTCTTTAGCACTGTGTCAATGTACGTAGATTGGGATAAACCTAGCATCCTCTTAGATCTATCTCTATAGATCTTCATCCCTAGATGTATGATGCTTCTCCCAGATCTTTCATGGAGAATTGTGATGATAACCATGTCTTTATTCCTTGTAATGCAGGGATATCATTCCCGATTAAGAGAATATCATCCACATATAATACAAGAAATACAATAACAGAATCGTTAGCCCATTTATAAATGCAAGGTTCTTCTTTATTCTTAATAAAGCCATAAGATTTGATCACTTTATCAAATCGTATGTTCCAACTCCTTGATGCTTGCTTAAGTCCATAAATAGACTTCTGTAGCCTGCACACTTTAGACTCGTCTTCAGATATAAAACCTTCAGGCTGTATCATATACACCTGTTCTTCTAAATCACCATTTAGAAAAGCGGTTTTAACATCCATCTGCCAAATCTCATAATCGAAGTGTGCTGCTATAGCTAGCATAATCCGAATGGATTTCAGCATTGCCACAGGAGAAAACGTTTCGTCATAGTCAATACCATAACGTTGACGATACCCCTTGGCAACCAGACGTGCTTTATAGGTCTCTACCTTTCCGTCTGCGCCTCTTTTCCTCTTGAAAACCCATTTACACCCTATGGGTTTTATCCCTTCGGGTGGGTCAACTAATGTCCATACATTATTGTCCTTCATGGAATCAAGTTCGGATTTCATGGCATCAAGCCATTTATTAGAGTCAGTCCTTTGCATAGCATCCATATAGGTGATCGGATCCTCGTTGTTCTCATCGAGTTCAACAGGATCATCGTTCTGGACCAAGAAACCCAAGTATCTGTCCGGTTGATGTGGTACTCTACCAGATCGCCTTAATGGTGCATCTAAAATGGGTTTTGAGTTTGATCTAATCAACTCAGATTCTAGGGGTTCACTGGTTTGTGTTGTTCCTTCTACTTGATGAACTTCCTCAAGTTCAACATTAGAGCTATTTGTTCCTTCACTAAGGAACTCCTTTTCAAGAAAAACTGCTCTATTACTAATGAACAACTTTTGTTCTTCAGTATTGTAGAAGTAATATCCTTTTGTTTCTTTCGGATAGCCGATGAAAAAATATTTGTCAGATTTGGGTTCAAGTTTGTCTGATTTTGCACGTTTCACATAAGCCGGACACCCCCAGACTCTCAGATAGGTAATAACCGGTTTATGTCCATACCACATCTCATGTGGAGTTTTAGAAACAGACTTACTTGGAACCTTATTAAGAATATGACAAGCTGATTCTAATGCGTATCCCCAAAATGATATTGGCAAGCTTGCAAAACCCATCATGGACCGAACCATGTCTAACAGAGTTCGATTCCTTCTTTCCGACACACCGTTATGTTGCGGTGTTCCAGGAGGAGTCCATTGGGAGAGAATCCATTCTCCTTTAAATATGTCACAAATTCATTGGAAAGGTATTCGCCTCCTCGATCTGATCGAAGGGTCTTAATACATTTTCCTGTTTGTTTTTCTACTTCTTTATGATATAGTTTGAACATTTCAAACGATTCAGATTTATGTCGCATAAGATAGACATAACCGAACCTAGAAAGGTCGTCTGTAAAAGTAATGAAGTAGTAGTATCCACCTTTGGCACAAGTGCTCATTGGTCCACATACATCAGTATGTACTAGACCCAATAGCTCTTTGGCTCTTTCACCTTTTCCAGTAAAAGATGACTTGGTCATTTTACCAAGAAGACATGATTCACAGGTAGTTAATGATTCACAATCATCAACTCGAAGGATGCCCTCCTGAGTTAACCTGTTTAATCTGTTCTTGTTGATATGACCCAGCCGATGGTGCCAAAGATAAATATCTGTGACATCAGTTGTTCTAGGGCGCTTACTTGATTGGTACACTACATTCACAGGCTGTGATAATATATAAATGCCATTAGATAAATGCCCAGTCATTACAGTGACTCCATTCATAATGATATTCAAAGTAACATCCTTTATTGAAATTTCATAATTATTTTTGGCCAGAAGGCCTACAGAAATTACGTTCAATAAGAACGTTGGGCAAAAATGACAATCATTTAGTATAATGACATTTCTATTGAAAACTATTTCAAGAACTCCTAATGCCAGTACTGGAACTAATCTTCCATCGCCGACATTTAGGAATCTTTCATTGTCCTCAAATCTTCTGGTGACCTGTAGTCCCTGCAATGAATTGCAAATGTTAAAAGGACTCCCGGTATCCAATACCCAGGTCTGATTATCATATAGAAAAATTACAAGGTGTTATCATATAAATACCTTGTTGAGCAACATCTTGCTCCTTTTTCTTCTTTGGCCTGTTTGGATCAAGTGTGGCAATGTAAAGAGGACAGTTCCTCTTCCAGTGCCCTTGCATCTTGCAGTGAAAGCATTCAGCTTGACTTTTATCAACTTTCTTCTTCTGCATCTGACCCCTTATAGATGTCCTAGCATGTTGCACCCTTTTATTATTCTTTTTCTTCTTCCCTTTCCCAAAGGGTTTACGCCCTACCTTAGATCCTTCAACCACATTAACCAAACCCTTAGAGAGCTGGTTATCCTTCTCAAAGTTCTGTAACAACCCCAACAAACCGTGGTAGTTGACTGCAGGCTTTGTCATTCGAAAATGAGTAAGGAAAGGTCGGAAGGATGGAGGCAAGGAATTCAGGATCGCATCTTTTCCCAACTGCTCATGTAAGGGAAAGCCGAGCTTGCTTAGGAGTTCTATCTTCTCGATCATGTACAATACATGATCAGTGACAGGAGATCCATCTCTCATTCGAGCATTGAAAATAGCACAACTAGTCTTGTGCCTTTCAACATCGTCGGGTGTGCCGAAAGATTCATTCAACGCTTGAATGATTTCTTCTGGCTGAGCATTCTCGAACCGGCGACCGAATTCATCGTTCATTGCTGCTAACATGATACAACGCACGCTAGTTCTATCATTGAGCCACTTCTGATAAGTGTCTCTCTCAGAACTTTGGGTGTTTGCATCAGGTATCTTTGGTGCAGGATTATTCAGAATATATAGAATCCTCTCATGCTCAAGGACGATCTTAAGTTTTCTGAACCAGCTATTGAAATTGGAACCATTCAATTTGTCACTATCCAATAGGGACCTTAATGATAAATTAGTGGCCATGTTCTGCATAAGGAAAAACTAAAGTTTATTAGTATATAAATTGATTCAGTCTAAAGACTTGGACTTTAGTCTAAAGATTCTTCCACTATTTTGTTCAAATTGGCAGCCTCTACACCCCAATTCGAAGAATTATTCTTAATTCTTTAGCGGGCACTAAGATCTACATAAACTACATACAGGCCCAAGTGAAGCTTGGCTAACCCATATGCATCTAAGAGTAGGTTCAAAACCAATTGTTTCCCCAAACAATTCTTAGTGTTCAGTTTTGCCCCATGTACCTCTTCAGCAGGCATGAAGTGCCTCCACTGAAAGTTCTGGTTAGGTCCAACCATTAAATGATATAATCAGTGTAACCTATCAATAGACAACCAAGCCCGAGTGAAGCTCGGCTCACCTGACTGTTTATTTAATAGTTACGCTGACTTATCATATAATGAATGATAATTCCGATGGTTGACAAGCACCAGGCATGGAGTGCCTCCAATGATTATCAAGACATCGGACTCATTATCACCCACCTTAATGGGAGGCTATGATCTAGTTATCATATAACTATTTCATTTTAAGGACCTAATAATTTTAGAGGATTTTAATAATATGAAGATAAATTGACTAATCAAGTTCTCCCACTGAATCTATGAAATCGGTAGAATGAAACAAGATTAAGTCAGGTTAAGTGGCACCTAAATCAGTCATACTGATATCCTTACAGGCATGGGTCAACCCGAATCAGGTAAATGATCTGAATCATAAATGGTTCACCACAATGACCAGGTGAGAGAGATCGATGGGAGGGATATGCCATTAACTCGTTAAAGACGCATCAATACGAGTAGCTCCCAATTAAAAACCATTCGATCGTTGATCCTAGAGCAACTTGCCATCCCACCTTGACATCATATGGTTAACCAATTCTGATTTGACCATCTAATAGATTCATGCTCAACCACGGAGCCTAATCTACTTCCATTTGGTTTAATCAAAGAGAAGGACTTGATCAACTACAACTATTGTTTGATTTAGAGCATTCTTAACCTAATCTAATTAGATTTGAACAAATACTCTTTTAGTCCAGTTGATTTAAACCTTAGAGTCTAACCCTTTATGGACCCGATTTAGCTAACCCAAATGATTAAATATATTTCATGTTAACATGTCATATATTTCAATCAAGCATAATGTTACTACTCATAATTCCTATATTTAGATCATATCTAAAAAAAATTATGAACTAATATTTGACATTCAAATAAAACTCTCATAAATATTTGTATGTTTTATAACATAGACATCATGCCATCATATATCATATCTATGTTTTTATACTAAACATGCAAATATTATGGTTTTATACAACATCAATATGTATCAAATATAAAATATCTTTTGAGAGTGTGTGTAATCTATGTTTTGATGCCAAAGCACAATTTAAATTTTCTTTAAACAAAGCATCAACGATAAAACAATCGCACGGCAATATGTCACAGAATACCTCATTGAATGGGTAATTCGGATTTTCAATCCACCTGTGACCATATGGCCTTGTGATAAGTTTTAGCCATAATTACATAATTAATGAGAATATTAATTTACATGCAATAAATTAGATCATTAACGAAACCATGGCTCTGATACCATTTGTAGGAGAAATAGTCTCGAGGCATGCATATTTTTAAAAATTGATAACTATTATCATTGCGGAAATTAAAAGATTACATATTAATCTATCTAATATGCATCAAGATCATATCTTTGCCTATATATTCAGGGTCGTTTGATCTAAAATATGCATATAAAAACATCAAGATCATATCTTGATCTTCAAGATGACTAGTCACACTATTATCTTGAAGCCTGCCTTAAGATCTAGGGATCAAATCACTTACCTTAAGAACAGTAGGTAAATCCTTATTGCTCTGCAGCCGTTCAATCGTCCGGCCTCTAGTATCGTCCACGCGAAGCCCCGAATGATCAGATTTCGGGAGTGCTAGCTCGCGAAAAATAGCTTTGCTGATCTTGAATCCTCTCACTTGAATCTTCCTCCAAGATCCACCAGGCTTCCGCTAACACCAGAATCACCAGGATTTTCTATTCTAACATTTTAGAATTACAATCCACGACAATTTAGAATTACAATCCACGACAAATCGTGTATTGTTGTTCTATTTTTTGTTCTGTGTTCTCTGTGAGGGAATGCCCTCTATTTATAGTCTAGATTTAGCCTTGACATTTAATTCTGACATTTAAGAATCCGTCGTTTGGCAAAAGCGAAGAGACGCCGAAGGCACGGCGCTTGGTTTAATTCCGATGTTTCAAGGAGAAAACCAAGGAGTCGCGGCGTTTGGTTTAGTTCCGTCGTTCGGAGAAAACCAAAGAGACGAGGGATAAATCCGAGGTAAATAAATGTCATGCATTAAATTCTATCTCATGAGATGAGATTTTAGCCATCTCATCATATGAGATCCATATTCGAGAGGTTTGGGTTCTGATCTGAATTTATTTGACTTAACCCACATAGATCATGGTCCAAGCCCAAATCAAATTTGGCTAGTCCTGAATCTATTTAAATTCAAATCAAGTCTAATTTCAAATCAATATTTGAAATTGACTTGTCCTTCTAATAGACTTAAACCAAATTGAATCTTATTCAATTGTACTTAACCCAATTGAGATAATTCAATCAATCAAATTGATTAATTAAATCATATACGATTCTCAATCGTTGATCAGCAAATAGATCATCCTAGGAAACTTCTATGCGTGTGACTCTCTAGGTTCGAACCTAAGCCGGTAGCATAGAAACAACTTTCTATACTAATCGATGTGCCCATCTAGCAATGGAACCCGACGTCCGGATAGGTCGAAGAGTTGCCGAGCAAACTCCAAGAACCCTAAGAAACAGTTACCGTATAATTCATCCTCTTGACCACAAATGCTAAGGATGGCTTAAGAGCCTGTCAACTCTAAATAGCAAATCCATAAAGTGATTTCAACTTTAGTGATCATGTGACTTTCACATGAAGTGCCTTGGCCAAGGTCTTGCTAAATTGAAACACAAGCATTTCTCCTTTTAATGGGATAGGTCAAATTCCATCTTGATCCACAACTGACTACCACAAGTACTTGACTGCACCCAGTAACCTTTCGTAGCTGGATTAGAAATCCAGGTGGTCCGGCACCTAAGTACAATGAGTTGCTTGTAAGCCACTGGTTGTGATCTTCAGGTCTGAAGGATACTTATACCTATATCTTCTCGGATTAACTCTTGACAGCAGAGTATCCGGAAATGAGTCACGTTCGGTGAAATGTACTCCTACACTTTCACCTGTATGTCATACCAGTGTCTCTACACTCCTTGGTTAAGAGGATAACCAACAAATATGATATACAACGTCCTATAATTGATAGTACTATGGCCCTGTCATAGTATATCATTTGGTCGCGAACTCTTTTAAGGACCTTCTAAGATAAATCCTCCTTTATCGTGAGGAAGATCCTAAGGGCTTCATTACTTTCAGGAGTATTAAGAAGATGTTCTTGTAATGAATAAACTGCCAAATAACTTTTATTAATATATCAATTTATATACAATTTACATCAGCACAATCATCAAATGATTGGCTTTAGGATACAATTCCCAACAGTTTATTCATTAAGTTATGTTATCGTATTTGGAATAATGATAAAGGAATTGAATACATTGTAATACATGTAAGATAATCCTCAATTATATAGGACCTATCATCATAATTCATGTATTTAATTTTTTTTAGTGTTGAAGACTGTGAATTAAAATAAAATATTCGGACCAAGTAGGAAAATATAGTATTTCATTGGTAATGGTTCCATTTTATTTTAGTTTATTTGATAATCACTTATAGATATATCTCGAGATAACTCTCAACAATATCCATTCATTAATTAATTAAGTGATAACTATATTTTTTTAAAAAAATTAAAATACTTATTGTGATGAGAGTAGGTGGTGTAAGGAAGTTAAGAAAGTCAACCATATAAGTCGAACTGATCAAGCAAATCCTGAGGATATACACCATCTTTATATGATTGCTCATTGGTTGAAAGCATCAACTTAATCAATATTCAGATTCTTAGAAAATAAATCTTAAATAATGACTAAAGATAATATATTAATTTTATTAATATTTTTATATAAATTTTTAAATATCTTGCAGCTACTTCTATTTATTTATCCAAAAAAATCGAGTCAATCCGCCAGAAGATGGCTGCTTGAGCTAAGAAGCCTTGTTTGGTTGCTGGGAAGTGGGAACTTTCCAAGAAATGATGTTTTTATTTTTTTTTTTTCAAGGAAGACCTCACGTTGCGTTTGTTTCCGGCTAGGTACCGAAAATCGACAGGCAAAATGCAGCAACTTTTCTAGAGAGTCGTAACACAAGTCAGAGATGGAAAGATATTTTTCCACCGGCATTGCGCTCTCTAGCCGCCCTCATCATTTACCAAGTAAGATCTCGTTATTGTAATAATAGTATAGAACCAAACGAAAACGTCTATTGATTTTTTTTTTTTTTGATTATAAACGGATGATCATATAATTCTAGAATGAATCAGCTCAGATACATCAGAAGTTAAGATCTGCTGTAGAAAAATAGGACATGAATCGCCTGGCTTCCAATTTCATGGACCCGCATGTTGAGTAGCAAAGGTCGCTACCCAGTCCGCCGTCGAGTTAGCCTCACGATAAGTATGGCGGATCTGGGCAGAATCAAGCTCCTGCAACATAGACCAACAGTCCCTCAGAATAGAATTTGAGGAACCATCTATATAGCTCTCCTCTAATAACCAAGAAATGACAGTCATAGAATCCCCCTCAATCATGATCTTGGGAGCATGGAGGATCCTAACAGCAAACGAGAGCTCCCTGCCCAAGCAGCACCGAGCTCCGACAGAGGAACAGTTGAGTCCAGGGATCCAAAGCCTCCCGCTGCCAATAGATCACCCATCGGACCCCGAATGATGAAAGCAGATCCAGCAGCTCTGTCCCGGACGCTCCCATCAAAGTTAATTTTGACATACCCTGGAGGGGGGGCTCCCAAGAGACGAAAACCGTACGACGGTTCGCTGTCGGAACAGCAGGGGAGCCTCAGAGGCCAGAGGAGTCAAAATTAACACCATAAAAGGCACGGGCACATTCCGAAGTCAATAATCTAATTTGCCTCACAATCCTGTGAAAGGAAACCCTGTCGTCGGAGAATATGATATGATTCCTCGACATCCATATATAATAAACAGTAATAGACCAAAGACCACGCTTGCTCATAGGACCGCTCCGGATGTTCTGAAGGAAAAATGAACGCGAGAAAGCCATTACCTCCATATCCCTAGGATAGCCCATAAGAACATCTGTCCTTGCCACTGCGCCACATAAGCCAGCCCCTCCAACCATCGGTAAATGGGACAGGATTCTTTGCGGCCTTCTAGTGTCATAATTTTGTTGGGTGCTCCCTCCACGTGGGGAGGGAACCGGCCCATGATAACAAACTACATCACAGTTTGTTACGGAGCCCATGATAACAAACTGCATCACAGTTTGTTACGGAGCTGTTTTCAAAAAGGGAAAACAAACCCGGAAATAAAGTAGGGGGAGAGAGATCCGTATGTGGATAGATACGAGAGAAGAAAAATCCCAGATTGGGGGAGAGAGCTGTGTGCGGCCTGAGAGAGATCCAGAGAAGCCCAGGCTTGGGAAAAATCCTGTGCAACCTCAGGAGGTCGATACGGACGAGTCTGAGAGCAGATTTGGGGGCACGGAAGAGCAACCACACGTTGGTGAGATCCTTCTTGTACCCACATCAACTATTATTTTAAGTTCGAAGTGTTTCCTAATTTTTGGGCAAAAAGAAATTAGGAGAAAAGTTGTAATCTTTTATTAAGATTAGTGAAGTGCTCTCGGAATTTGCCCCGTGGTTTTTTCCTTTCACATTGGAGGGGTTTTCCACGTAAATTTGGTGTTTTTGTGTGGTGTTTATTTTTATTCCGCATATTCTGTGATTGTGGTAGATCGGTATATTTTTCTGTGATTGTGCACGCATATTTGTTCTGAGGGTGATTGAGGGTGTATTCCCAACAATTGTGGTATCAGAGCAAGGTTGCAAGCCCAGAACAAATTATTTGAGCGTGCCACAGATGGATTCTACCACTAATACTAGCAGGATGATTAGTCTCAATGGCAGTAATTGGTTGATTTGGAAACCAAAGATGATGGATCTCTTGTATTGCAAAGATTTAGCCAAGCCGATTGAGAAGATGGGAGAGAAGCCAGAAAAATATGATGATGAAGATTGGGCTACTATGGATAGAAAAGCAATCAGTGTCATCAGGCAATGGGTGGATGACACAGTATTCCATCATATTTCAAATGAAACCTCAGCCTATGAACTATGGAAGAAGTTAGAAGGGTTGTATGAGAGGAAAACTGCCGGAAATAAAGCATACTTAATCAGAAAGCTTGTAAATCTGAAGTACAAGCCGGGAAAATCAATTGCAGAGCACCTAAATGAGATGAAGAGCATTGTGAACCAGCTGGCCACAATGAAGATGCTTATGGAAGATGAACTTCAGGCACTCCTGTTGTTGAGTTCTCTACCTGATAGTTGGGAGACACTGGTGGTGTCATTGAGTAACTCCGCCCCTGATGGAGTTATCACCATGAGTCAGGCTACTAGCAGCTTGCTCAATGAGGAGGAAAGAAGGAAGGGAACTGGAGAGTCTCAAACACAGACAGATGTACTTGTCACAGAGGGCAGAGGGAGACAGTTTACTAGAAAAGAAAACAACAGAGGCAGAAGCAAATCCAGACCAAGGAAGGAAATCGAATGCTACCATTGTCATAAGAAAGGACACTACAAAAGTGAATGTAGACTGCTAAAGAAGAAGAACAATGAAGGCGGTAAGGCAGAAGATAAGAAAGATAGAGAGGTAGCAGCAGTTGCCTCAGGAGAAGACATCATTCTATTTACAGAATGTGTTGATCAGTGCTTAGCCACCACATCAAATCAGGTTGATTGGGTGGTGGATACTGGAGCTTCTTATCATGCCACACCCAGGAGAGAGTTCTTCACATCCTACAGGATAGGTGATCTTGGTGTGATCCGAATGGGAAACAATGGTGTTTCCAAAATATGTGGGATAGGAGAAGTAGTGGTCCAGACCCGTGAAGGCAGCAGATTGATACTCAAAGAGGTCAGACATGTTCCAGATCTCAGGATGAATCTCATCTCAGCAGGCAAGCTAGATGAAGAGGGATATGTTAGCCAGTTTGGGGGAGATCAATGGAAGTTAATCAAAGGTGCTATGGTGATTACCAAAGGACAGAGATCATGCACATTATACAAGTTGCAGTCCAGTTTGGTTAGGGGAGAGGTATGCGCAGCAGAGCATGATACTGCAGATTTGTGGCACAAGAGATTAGGCCATATTGGCGGAAAGGGATTGCAAACTCTCGTCAGGGCAGGGGTCTTACCAGAGATACAGGACAGAGTTCTCAGTGATTGTACCCACTGTGGTGGGTAAGCAGCACAGGGTGACATTTCAGAGTAGCTCCAAGAAGAAGACTGGCCTTTTGGAGCAAGTGTACTCAGATGTGTGTGGACCCATGAGGGAGAAGACCTTAGGAGGAGCCTCATATTTCGTCACATTTATAGATGATGCTTCCAGAAAGGTGTGGGTTTTTGTTTTAAAGTCCAAGGACCAGGTGGCAGCAGTTTTTGAGTTTTTTCACAGGCTTGTGGAGAGGCAGACAGGAAAGAAGTTGAGATGCATTCGTACAGACAATGGGGGAGAGTACATAGGAGTCTTTCACCAGTACTGCAGAGCACAAGGCATCAGACATGAGCAAACAGTGCCAAAGACTCCACAGGAGAATGGAGTAGCTGAGAGAATGAACAGGACAATAGTGGAGAGAGTCAGGTGCATGCTCTCCCAGTCCAAGTTGCCCAAGAGCTTTTGGGGGGAGGCAGTCCAGACAGCATGTTATTTGATAAATAGATCTCCCTCATCAGCTCTAGATGGAGAGGTGCCAGAGAAGGTGTGGACAGGCAAGAATGTCAGATATGATTATCTAAGGATTTTTGGCTGCAGGGCATTTGTGCATGTGCCTAAGGATGAGAGGACAAAGTTAGATGACAAGACAAGACAATGTATCTTTCTGGGGTTTGGTGATGAGCAGTTTGGCTATAAGCTGTGGGACCCAGTTGATAGGAAGGTAGTCAGGAGCAGAGATGTCATATTCTATGAGGATCAAACCATAGAAGACATCAAGAGGGCAGAGCATCAGTCTGAGTCAGATATGTATGGCCCAGTAGATATAGAGCCTGTCAGTCCTCCAGCAGTTCATGCAGATGAGCCAGAGAAACAGCCAGTACAGGGTGCAGATGAGCAGCAGCCTACACCTATTGAGGATACAGATCAGGAGATTCAGATCCCTGAGGAGGAGCTACCGACAGAGGTGAGGAGATCCACGAGAGCAAGGCAACCATCTAGTCGGTATTCAGTGCATGAATATATCATGTTGACAGATGCAGATGAGCCAGAGTCATATGAGGCGGCCCATGTCAGTGAGCAGCGGGAGCAGTGGCAGAGAGCTATGCAGGAGGAGATGGACTCTCTTCTGCATAATCATACATATGACTTGGTAGCTAGGCCCAAGGGGAGAAAGGTACTCAGAAACAAGTGGGTCTACAAGGTAAAGGCAGAAGAGAAAAGCTCACAGCCTAGATATAAAGCACGACTAGTTGTGAAGGGCTTTGCACAAAAGAAGGGAGTTGATTTCGATGAGATATTTTCTCCAGTAGTGAAGATGACCTCAATCAGGACGGTGTTAGGATTGGCAGCTAGCATGAACATGGAGGTAGAGCAGTTGGACGTGAAGACAGCATTCTTGCACGGTGACTTAGAGGAAGAGGTCTATATGGAGCAGCCTGAAGGTTTCAAGGTGAAAGGCAAGGAGCACATGGTGTGCAGACTTAGAAAGAGTCTGTATGGTCTCAAGCAGGCGCCCCGGCAGTGGTACAGAAAGTTTGAGGCTTTCATGGTACAGGTTGGTTATAAAAGAACAACCACAGATCATTGTGTCTTCATTAGAAGGTTCCCTGGAGGTGATTTTATCATCCTTCTCTTATATGTGGATGATATGTTGATTGTTGGGCAGGACTCCAGCAAGATTGCCACACTGAAGAAGGAGTTAGGGAAAGCTTTTGATATGAAGGATATGGGGCCAGTGAAACAAATATTGGGGATGCATGTATTCAGGGATAGACAAGCATGCAGGTTATGGTTGTCCCAGAAGAAATACATAGAGAAGGTGCTTCAGAGATTCAGCATGAGCAATGCCAAGTCAGTGGCATGTCCACTAGCTGGACACTTCAAGCTGAGTTCAGAGCAGAGCCCAGCCTCAGAGGAAGAGAAGCAGGAGATGAATAGAGTCCCTTATGCCTCAGCCGTGGGTAGTCTTATGTATGCTATGGTCTGTACCCGACCAGACTTAGCATATGCAGTTGGCTTAGTGAGCAGGTTCCTAGCGAATCCAGGAAAGGAGCATTGGGCAGCAGTCAAATGGATCATGAGGTACTTGAGAGGTACAACTAGCTTGAGTCTTTGTTATGGACAGGGAGAACCTGTGTTACAGACATATACAGATGCAGATATGGCAGGAGATGTTGACTCCAGGAAGTCCACATCCGGTTACTTGGTTACATTTGCAGGAGGTGCAATTTCATGGCAGTCCAAGTTACAGAAGTGTGTTGCATTATCGTCCACAGAGGCCGAGTACATAGCAGTGACAGAAGGATGCAAGGAGATATTGTGGCTGAAGAGATTTCTTCAGGAGCTGGGTGTTAGACATGATACTTATGTGGTCTATTGTGACAATCAGAGCACTATTCACCTGAGCAAGAATCCGACTTTTCACTCCAAGTCGAAGCACATTGATATGCGTTATCACTGGATCAGACAGGTCCTGGAAGAGAAGCAGTTGCTGTTGGAGAAGATCCATACAGATGATAATGGGTCAGATATAATGACAAAGTCATTACCTATCAAGAAGGTTGAAGCTTGTAGAAAGAAAGCAGGCTTGGTGGATTTCCCCACGTAGTCGGGAGGGGGAGATATTGTTGGGTGCTCCCTCCACGTGGGGAGGGAACCGGCCCATGATAACAAACTGCATCACAGTTTGTTACGGAGCCCATGATAACAAACTGCATCACAGTTTGTTACGGAGCTGTTTTCAAAAAGGGAAAACAAACCCGGAAATAAAGTAGGGGGAGAGAGATCCGTATGTGGAGATACGAGAGAAGAAAAATCCCAGATTGGGGAGAGAGCTGTGTGCGGCCTGAGAGAGATCCAGAGAAGCCCAGGCTTGGGAAAAATCCTGTGCAACCTCAGGAGGTCGATACGGACGAGTCTGAGAGCAGATTTGGGGGCACGGAAGAGCAACCACACGTTGGTGAGATCCTTCTTGTACCCACATCAACTATTATTTTAAGTTCGAAGTGTTTCCTAATTTTTGGGCAAAAAGAAATTAGGAGAAAAGTTGTAATCTTTTATTAAGATTAGTGAAGTGCTCTCGGAATTTGCCCCGTGGTTTTTCCCTTTCACATTGGAGGGGTTTTCCACGTAAATTTGGTGTTTTTGTGTGGTGTTTATTTTTATTCCGCATATTCTGTGATTATGGTAGATCGGCATATTTTTCTGTGATTGTGCACGCATATTTGTTCTGAGGGTGATTGAGGGTGTATTCCCAACAAATTTTACCATATGTACACGTTTGGATAACTAAATACATGAGGCTATATCTCATCTATAATTCATATATGACCATACACTAAAATTTTTTCTCTCTCTTAAATTTAATTATAACCATTCATGCATGTATAGCGCCCGTCCAAAAATGCATTTCACTTTGTGACATGAAGGTTGCATTGCAAGAATATGTGCCCATAACAGGAGTGGGCATGAATAGAACCTGGGATCAAGAGAAAGGCCGAGGGGGTTGGACCATGGTGGTTGTTTCTAAAAAAATATGTGAAACGCTTCCCAAATCGTACCCTTTTTACCCCAATATTCTGTGTTCGGATCCCACCTTATAAACTCTTGACGGAAAATTAAATAAGTCTTGCTGCATCGCACGATGATTGGTTACTTTTTATAAATCAAACAAGCCTGCTACCGTCTTATGGCTTTCATGTCCACCCTGGCCCTCGGTAAATTTACCCTGTGGTGGAGGCTAAAGCAGCAATTATGAAGTCCGTGGATGGGACAGAATTCAAAGGGAACTTTCAGACTCTGTTTTGATGATGACAATTAATTACGCGAGTTCGGCATCACCCCCGTTTGCCCAATTCCTTTCCCATTACACCATTCGCTGCCAATTTTACCTCATTGGATCTCATGGACCGTGCAAACCATCAATCACCCACCTCTACAGCCCCAGAAAAGCCCATTTCTTGCGTATCTTGCGTACCTCGCAAGGTATCACGTTAAGGCCTAAGCCAACATTTGCCAATTTTATTTTGCTAGCCAGTGTTGTATCAGAAGAAATATATTCTGTTTTTCCTTAAGTCTCTCAATAGAGATTAAAATGTTCATTTCAACGTTGCAATGCAAAATTTACATATTTTTAAAGGCAACTAATGCGCCATGCCATCATGGCCATCACATCATTTAGTCCTTGATCCCTTTTGTCAACCATTCCATAATTTATCTTATCAAGAGGACTATACCCGGATACCAAGTGGAGGCCATGAAGGGATTTGGCGTGCAACAAAATCAAAGGATGCTACAGCACATCATCCTTTGCTGAAGAGTGAGGCCATCGTGTCGTCATTTTATACACTTGGATTAGCAAAACAAACACACACAGTTTCAATACCAAAGTCCATTACATGAACACATGCTGGGTAAGAGAGAGAAAAAAAAAAAAAAAGTTTCAGAATAAAAATCACCCCTTATGTAATAGAAACAGAGCAAGAGTCTTCACATCAGGGAAACACAACATCCTTCATCACAAGGCCGAAACAAACCGGCACTTATTTATGGGTCAGACCAAAACAAAGCACCCTAAACAGAGTCTCCGTCGCATGCCATGCTAACTTCTTATTGAAACAGAGAAGAGGATATATAGATAAAGGAAAAGGATGCTCCATCCACTCTAGAAGAGGTGATGATGCTTCTTCCCATGAGATTCCTCAGCTTCCTTCTTGGCTTCCTTCTTCTCGTGGTGCTCATGGAAGGCATAACCTCCACCGCCCACCGCCACGGCCGCAGCGACCTCCTCCTCTATCTTATGCCTGTGTGCGTTCTCCGGATCCTTCTTGGCCTTGTGCTTCTCATACTGAAACATTAGCCGTAATAAAATCATATCCAAAATCACAACGTTTAATTAATATTCACCATCCAAATTTTAATATAGATAAAGTAAACCTGAAAAAAATAAAATAAAAAAATATTATCAATATCTATCTTTTATTTTCTGCTAGTAACAGCAGATGAAGGCCTCGCGGTGGGTATGCTATCAGACCACGTATTTCTGGTGTACGTGTCAGGCTCAGGCATGGATACATCACGCAGGACGACAGAGGAAAGAGGAAGAAATACGGTGGAAGAAGAAAAGGTGCGAGATGAATGATACCAGAGCGAAGGTGCCGGCGGCGACGGCGCCCATCTCTCCGAGATGCTCTTTGTGCTTGTGGTGCTTCTCCTCCTTCTCATACCGCTCGTACTCCTGCTCCTTGGACTCCGAGACGGCGTAGTACCCGCCTTCCCCGCCGTAGTCGGCGCCGGTGGAGTAGACCGTTTCGGAGTACTCCACCGCCTCGACTGGCTTCTCCTCCTCCTTGTGGCGGTGGAAGGGGTGGTGGTGATGCTTCTCCTCCGACATCGGTGACCGATTACTTGGGTTTGGTTGCGGTGATGATAGGCGGCAGGGGACTTGACAGGGAAGGGGAGGGAGGTGGGGTATATATAGGAGGGAAGGTGCAAAGACCGGGCGGTATGGACGGCGCTGATTCGCGGAGTTCACGGATCAGGTTCCCCTTTCCGAGTTTGGATACAAAACTGGTTAATTAGCTGTTAAGTAAATGAGATTTTTTTTTTAAAAAAAAATGCTTTCGATGAGCCTATCTAGGGAAGTCTGCTCCAATCCAGTGGGCCTCGTTTTTAAATGGGACGATTAGTAGTCAAGAATTATCAATTCATTGCAGGGACATCGATAATGATTTATTTGTTCGTTATTAAAATCTACTATTTAATATACAATAAATATTAACATAAAATATATTTAAAAACATTTATATATTTAATTATTATTTAAATTTATTTTTTAATGTGCAAAACAAAATTTTAATTATTGAAACCTTTTTTTATAATTTGATATAATGTTATATTGTATTTTAAGCGTAGTTATAAATAAAAAAAAAAAAAAAGCCCACGCATGTTTAAACCGGTCGTCACTTTTTTTTTCAGAAAAAAAAAAATTCAACCATCCGTTTCCGTCGCAGAGCGGCCGCGGAAACTGCGATTGGAATGGCCGACAAACGTTGCCGGCACAATGAGTCATCACCGTTACGTTTCGATCGGACGGGTGGCTGCGGATGTTCCCACTGACCGGTGGCATCCAACTCCCCATCCAGATCGTAAAATTTCTTGATAGCGAGGGGAAAGAAAAAGACACTCCTGGGTCCCACGCTTCCACAGTAAAATTGAGTCACCAAGAACAGCCACATTGGATGGTCGCTTCTCTGGTCGGAACACCGAGTCCTATTAAGAGCCCTCGCTGTTCTGAAGCGCAGCAATCATCGGTGCAGATTGTTTTCACCCAGAATCCGCGGGACAAAAGCAATGGGTCGGGGCCCTCCGGAGATCCTGAATCGGGACAACAAAATTAGGCGGTTGGGATATGGTATTCAGGGGCACTGCTGGAAAGGATAATCCCCGGAATATCCTCTGATATCCTTGGTCATGACGGGCCCTGCCCTTGTTTAAACTTTAAGCAAACGACCACTCATTATCGATCAAACAACCAGCCGTCCGATCCGGGTTGACGGACGCGTAGCATCACAGGGGCCGCGGCGGGGCGCAATCAACTGGATTAGACGGTGCCGATGCACAAATCCATGCTCAAGTAATTACCAATCATAAGTTCCCATCTGTTCTGTCTTCGATTAAAATAAGCTATTTGGCGTGGGTTGGGTTGGATGAGGCTGAGCCAGAGTAATTTTTATGCGGAAGCTTGGACAGCATGCTTGATAGCTAGGGCGAGTAAAGATGATGTGAACGCGTGCCGTCAACATTATCAAAATGTAGATGGGTCCCACGCGGCGAGGGGTGGCCGGTGGTTGCCATTGCGTCTTTGACGCGGGGCGTGCAAGCCTTTTGCGGTGGCAGTCGATTGCCGTGGACGTCGCTCTTAGAACGTGAGAAGATGTTGGCTGACGAACGTCGTTTACCTACTTGGAGATATGCGTGAGGTGTTTCCAGAGAAAACTCCGGTTCTGTGACGTATTTCGTGGCTTCTTTTTTATATATATGCCCTACCCCAGTTAAACGCATGGCCTCGTGCATCGGCGTTGGAAGTTGGCGTCGGACCATATATATATATATATATATATATATGCATCCTTGCCTAATTCATCAAGGAATAAACTCATCCTGATTGTCGTATATATATATATATATGCATCCTTGCCTAATTCATCAAGGAATAAACTCATCCTGATTGTCGTATGTTCGGTTTTAATGCTGAACTCCAACCACTACTTTCCTCGTTCGAAGTACGTAGTAGGTCCCTCGCGATCGTTAGGAACTGGTGTGGTGCTATATATAAGAAGACCATGGATGCACATGCAAACATACATACGCATATCTAACAACACTGGTTTTTCTGATTCTCTATTGCACAAATTTGATGTTGTTTATTTATTTGTCCCATTTGACATTACGACTAGAGATCCAGAAATTCATATTCCAATATTGGATGGGATGGTACACCCTTGGAAAGCAGCGCATATATGGACGTTCCACCAGAAGAATGGCGCTAAAAGTGAAGAAATCGCCTCGACTGCTCACCTCTAAAAGTTTAAGGATTAAGGATCACGCCCCAGACCCTATATTGGATCTAGGGGTGGCAACCCGCCGCATGCCTGGCATGCAAAGCGTTCCCAAATATAACATTTAATACCAGAAGTGGTAATAATTATATATCGTCCAATTTAAATGGTTCTGAATACAAATCATAATCATAGGTTTTAGGCTACATGCCCACCATACATAAGTCACTGGGGTTACAACAAAATGTTGGATTTTAGTTTCCTCTGAATGAAGCTCCAACTACCCCAGATCCCATTCTTCAGTTCTGTGGCTCTGAAAAACATTGTAAGATTTATATGAGCTTACACTCAATAAGTAAGCCTACTATTTAAATAATCATTTCATCAGAATATTATCAAACCATATTTCCATGTATAAAACTTCCAATTTCAAATACATTCATCATGTTATCAAAACATGTATATCATCAGCTCAAATAATTTTGGAAGCTTAATTATACAATAAATACTGAAATATGCAATGTAAGCAAATCCACTGTATTCATATAATTATTAATTCCTTATGTGTCCCACGGCCCTACAACACCCATCTGGTGTATCACTCTTTAATGTCCCCTAAGAGGAAGGGTCCTGGTACCAGCGTTATGCCATATATCATAACCAATCACAACACATCCTCTAGATGTGTGTGCGTTATGCAATATATCAATCACATCACATCCTCTAGATGTGTGTCCTCCACATATCTTCCCCTGTGGAGGTGGGTCCCGTATCTCTCAGCATTTCACATCATATGAGAACCGCGGTGACACATATCATCATCATATTTGCATGTAGTACATCATGCATCATCATGAGCATAAGCTCCTCATATCATATATACAGTGATTTGTACATTCATAGCATAAAATACATCAATAATACCAGTATATTTTTGCAAAGCCAAAATAATTACATCATTCAATTTTTGCACATTTATAATCCATTACTTTGCAAAATATCAGTAATCACATATATTATAGCAGATTCCCAATTGTATAACAAAATTCCATTTTGTCGCATTTTTTCAAATAATGTAATATATTCATAATTTTCATATTTAAATAAATTATAAAAATTATAATAAATGGCTTACTTACCTCCTGGCGCTAATCCAAAGATGTAATTCGGCTATTTAAGCACCTGGGTACCTACAGCATCAATTTCCCAATTTTTAGTCCCCAAAAGTAGCATATCAAAATAGCTTTTAGCTCTACCCAATTTTAATCCCGAGGCCAACTTGGGGCTTGAATATCTCCCAATACATAAGTCCAAATGGGAAAATAAATATATCCCCAGAAACTAGAATCAACACTGATCCGGAGCATATTTTTATTTTTCCATTTTTGACTCAATACGGGATCCAAATCGTGGCCCCAAATTTGCTCGCGGAACGGCCCAATAGGGCCCACAATGGGGGAACGGCCCGAATCAGCCCGCTCCCCCCCTCATCACCCCCGCCTCCCCTGTTTCGATCGAAACAGGGGAGGGCTGTGCCGGCGGCCGGGGCCTCCGCCGGCCACCTCCCGGAGGGGCCCGGCCACCGCCGACCGGCCCGGAGCCGGCCGCCGCCGTGGCCGAGCTCCTCCCCCTCTCTCTCTTCCTCTATTTCTCCCTCTCTCTTCCGTTGTCCGCCGCGGCTTCTACCCGTGCCGGTGGCACGGCCGGCCACCACGGCCGGCCGGACCTCCACCGGACGCTGCCCCAGTGCCGGTGGAGGCTGCCGACAGCAGCCCGGGCCCGGCGAGCCGGCAGACACTCCGCCGGGCCCGAGCCAAGCCGCGGAGCGGCTTGGCTCCAAAAGAAAGGAGGGCCGCCCGGTGGCCCTCCAATGCTTTCTCCGGCCGCCACGGGCGGCCGGCCACCTCCCCTCCCCTCTCCTCCGGCCGCCTCGAGCGGCCGGGCACGGTAACGGGAGGAATTCCTCCCGTTTTACCTGCTCCCTGCCTCACTGTCACCAAGAAGAAACGTGGAAGAAGGGGGGGGATTACCAGCTCTTGGATGGCGATTGATGGAGGAAGAGGCTCCCCTCTTCCTCCCCATTTATACTGGCATGGGGAGGCCTCCACTGTGCTAGAGAGAGAAGAGGGCGCCGCCCTCTTTGACCGGCGGTGTTGGGGAGCCGCCCGCGTGCGGTACGGCTGCGGCGCCTCCCCCTCCTCCGGTCCAAGAAGACGGATCCTCACATGGTGAGGATCCGGGGCTCACATTCTCCCCTCCTTATAAAAATTTCGGCCTCGAAATTGGTGTACATCATATAACATTTAGAATCCAAAGCTTTGATCATAAGAAACATTATTTAAGATACAAAAGGTATGGATATTTCTTTTTCACTTCCTCCTCCAGTTCCCAAATAGCTTCCCTCTCAGAATGGTTACTCCACTGAAGCTTGACATAGGGGATGCTACGCCGTCTTAAGACTTGGTCCTTGCGGTCCACAATACGCACAGGATGCTCTTCATATGTCAGATCATTCCTTAACTGCATGGGCTTAAACTGTATCACATGGCTGGGGTCAGAAATGTACTTTCTCAACATAGATACATGAAATACATTGTGTACCCCAGAGAGCACTGGAGGTAATGCCAGGCTATAAGCCACCTCCCCTACTTTACTCAGAATCTCAAATGGCCCAATGTATCGTGGACTCAATTTACCTCTAATCCCAAATCTCATCACATTTTTGGTTGGTGATATCTTCAAGAAGACATGATCTCCAATTTGAAATTCTAGCTCCCTTCTCTTACATCAGCATAGCTCTTCTGTCGGCTCTGAGCTGTGCGGAGTCGTCCCTTGATCAGTTGTACCTTTTCTACTGTCTGTCGAATTAGCTCAGGGCCCAACAATTTTCTCTCCCCCACATCATCCCAACATAAGGGAGATCTGCATTTTCTACCATACAAGGCCTCAAATGGAGCCATCTGGATACTGGCCTGGTAGCTATTATTGTAAGCAAATTCCACCAAAGATAAGTGGTTGTCCCAAGCACCACCTAGGTCCATCACACAGGCTCGCAACATGTCCTCTAGGGTCTGTATGGTTCTCTCAGACTGCCCATCTGTCTGAGGATGGAAGGCTGTGCTGAAGTTCAATTTGGTCCCCAGAGCTCTATGAAGACTCTTCCAGAATTGGGACACAAACCTAGTATCCCTATCTGATACAATAGATACGGGAATACCATGAAGCTTCACAATTTGCTCAATATACATGTTGGCCAATCTCTCGCTGGAGATCCCAACTCTGAATGGCAGGAAATGGGCTGACTTCGTTAATCTGTCTACAATGACCCATACCGCATCATTGTTCCGAGGGGTCTTAGGCAGACCAGTCACGAAGTCCATAGTGATCTTCTCCCATTTCCATTGTGGAATCATCAGAGATTGAAGGGGTCCCGCAGGCCTTTGATGCTCAGCCTTCACTTGCTGACATACCAAACACTTGGCTACGTATTGAGCAATCTCGCTCTTCATTCCTTTCCACCAAAAGTTTTCCTTTAGGTCCTTGTACATCTTGGTACCTCCGGGGTGCACCGTGTAAGGAGAATAGTGGGCTCCTTCAGAATCTCTGCTCTTAGTTCCACCACATTTGGCACACAGAGCCTGCCATCAAATCTCAGGGATCCATCCTCCATTATAGCAAATTCATTTTGAATCCCTGACTTCACTGCTTCTTTAATCTTTTGCAGGTCCAAGTCTTCTTTCTGGGAGGACTTGATCCTGTCTATTAGAGTGGGTTGGAGTACAAGTGCTGCCACAAGTCCATCAGACCGTTGTACTCGCAATCCAACCTCCAGCTTCTCAAGATCCCTCCGGATGTGAGGCTGAGAGGTGATCATAGAAGCTAACTCCGAGGAGGATTTCCTACTCAGAGCATCAGCTACCACATTGGCCTTCCCTGGATGATAGTGCAGGTTCAGGTCATAATCTTTTAGCAGCTCCATCCATCTCCTTTGTCTTAAGTTTAACTCCTTCTGAGTGAAGATGTACTTCAGACTTTTGTGGTCTGTGTACACATCACATGTCTCTCCATACAGATAATGCCGCCAAATCTTCAAGGCAAAAATCACGGCGGCCAACTCCAGGTCATGAGTAGGATAATTTTGCTCGTATGGCTTTAGCTGTCTGGAGGCATAAGCTATCACCTTCTCATTTTGCATCAGAACACATCCCAATCCCTTCCGAGAAGCATCCGTGAATAGGGTGAATCCTCCAGATCCTGACGGAAGGGTAAGGACGGGGGCTGATACCAGTCGTTGTTTCAGCTCCTGGAACTTCTCTCACACTCCTCAGTCCAGTCAAACTTCGCTTGCTTTTGGGTCAAGCGAGTCAGGGGTAGAGCAATGCGAGAAAAACCCTCCACGAATCTGCGATAATATCCTGCCAGCCCTACGAAGCTTCTGACTTCAGATACATTGGAAGGTCGACTCCAATTTACGACCGCCTCAATCTTCATTGGGTCCACAGTTATGCCATTTTTAGATATTACGTGACCCAAGAATGATACTTGGCTCAACCAGAAGTCAC
Organism: Calamus simplicifolius; assembly: GCA_900491605.1. Taxonomy (NCBI): domain Eukaryota; kingdom Viridiplantae; phylum Streptophyta; class Magnoliopsida; order Arecales; family Arecaceae; genus Calamus; species Calamus simplicifolius. Next base: position 758,085 of record UESW01004978.1, on the reverse strand, counting down.
ATTTCTGCAACTTGGCATAAAGCTTTTTCTCTCGAAGGGTTTGCAGAACAATCTTCAGGTGGTCCATATGTTCCTCCTGGCTTTTTGAATACACCAGGATGTCATCAATGAACACCACCACAAACTGGTCTAAGTATGGCTTAAAGATTCTGTTCATCAAGTCCATGAATGCTGCCGGGGCATTAGTTAACCCAAACGGCATCACCAAGAACTCGTAGTGGCCATACCTAGTCCTGAATGCTGTCTTAGGCACATCTCCAGCCTGGACCTTGAGTTGATGGTATCCTGACCGAAGGTTAATCTTCGAGAATACCCGAGCTCCTTGGAGTTGATCGAACAGATCATCGATCCTCGGCAAGGGATACTTGTTCCGCACTGTTACCTTATTGATTTCTCGGTAATCAATGCAGAGCCGAAGACTCCCATCCTTCTTTTTAACAAATAATACTGGAGCACCCCAAGGAGAGACACTCGGTCTGATAAATCCCCGGTCTAGGAGCTCTTGCAATTGGTTCTTCAACTCTTTTAGTTCAGCTGGGGCCATACGATAAGGGGCCTTGGATATAGGTCCAGTGCCAGGGACCAAATCAATGGTAAACTCCACTTCCCGGTCTGGAGGCAATTCGATCAAATCATCCGGGAAGACGTCAGGAAACTCCATAGCCACTGGAATATCCTCCAATTTCACCTCTTCCTGCTGAAGGTCCTTGACCATAGCAAGAAACCCTTGGCTACCCTTCATCAAGTATTTGGCAGCCCGCAGTGCTGATACAAACACTGAAGCCAGGTGTTCTTGGCTTCCAGTAAAACTGAATTCAGGCTGATTAGGGATTTTGAAGATCACCATTTTCCTGAAACAGTCCACCGAAGCATGATAGGAGGCCAACCAGTCCATCCCAAGGATAACATCAAAGGACTTTAGTGGAAGGACGATTAGATCAGCCTCCAGCCTCTTGTCGCCCATGTTGATCTGGCAGGATCTGCATACAGACTCCACCCTCATAACATCTCCATTTGGGAATGCAATGAGCAACTCTTGCTCTAGGGGAACGGGTGTCAACGATGCATTATTGTCAAGATAAGCATCAGATATAAATGAATGTGTGGCACCCGATCTACTAAAGTCTGAGCATAAGTGTTGCCTACTTTAATTGTCCCTGATCACAAAGTTTAGTTGTCTTAGATGTCATACAGCGGATCCTATTTATCTTTCATGATTAATGCATTATATCGCATATGCATCAATTAATCTTAAAGGGTACTTAGGTATTAGGTATACCTGCCACAACGGAGTTAGAAGCGGCAGCATCCTGTTGGGTGAGGGTGAAGACCCTTCCCTGGGTCCTCGGCTGCTGCGGCTGGTTCATCACAAGATTTGGAGAAGACAGCTGCTCCCTCCGAAGGGGACAAGTGGCCATCTTGTGATCCACTTTCCCGCATACGAAGCAGGCACCTCTCGGCCCACGGCACTGCCTGCCCGGGTGGAAGTTCCCGCAGTGAGGGCAACGGGTCTCCTTACCCTTCGGTCCTGTGGGGGGCTGATATGTATCTTTCTTCTTAGCCTGCCCCGAAGACTGGCCCGAAGGAGACCCCTTCCTCTTCCTCTTTAGCTCCCACTCCTTCTGGTTTCTATTCATGTCTCGTTCGATCACCAGGGCTTTACTCACCACAGCACAATATGTGGAGAGTTCAAATGCATTGACTGCTTGCCTCAGTTTGGGTCGCAGTCCTTCAGTGAACCTGGTGATCTTGGCTCTCTCAGTGGTCACTATTTCCGGAGCAAACCGAGCTAACCTAGTGAACTCGGCTTCGTACTGGGCCACAGAGAGATTCTTCTGTTCCAGCTCTAGAAACTCAGACTCCATCTGTCTTTGCACACTACTAGGAAAGTATTTGTTGAAAAAGGCCTCCTTGAACTCCCTCCAGGAAACAGCTTGTCCACCCAATCGCTGCTCCATATGCAACCACCAATCATATGCCTCCCCTTGAAGGAGATAGGTGGCAAATCTAATCCGCTCCTCCTCATGGCTACCATGGGCCATGAAGGCCTTCTCCATCTCCCTCATCCATCCCTCAGCGTCAGCGGGATTGGTGGATCCAGAGAAGGGAGCAGGGGCTAAGCTCTTAAATTCAGCAAAGCTACGACCCCCTCCTTGCCAAGGTTGCGGCGGAGCGGGCTGGACTGGTGGTTCAGGTTCGACTCGCGGGTGTTGCTGAGTAGGAGGGCCGGGCTGAGCAGGCACCACCTGTTGGATTTGCTGCTGCATAGCCTGCACCATTCCACAAGGGCCTGAAGTATCTCAGTCTGGCGCTGTTGTTGGCCATTCTCAGCCACATTGATGGAACCAGAGCCTCCAGAAGTTTGCTGGCCTCCCTGCTGGCCGAGTCACCAGCCTGGGAGTTCCCAATGGGCCGTACTCTAGTGCGACGTGGCATCCTAACTCCTGCCAGAGTTAGGTCCAATCAATAACCTTTAAACATAAAATTTTTCAAAATATATTATTGAAATTTTAATCAGTTATTACCTCCCCATGTAATCCTAATGTTTGTAGTGTCATCCTATGTTTGTCCCTAAGGTCAAACCTAGGCTCTGATACCATATTAGCTGTCACGCCCCAGACCCTATATTGGATCTAGGGGTGGCAACCCGCCGCATGCCTGGCATGCAAGGCGTTCCCAAATATAACATTTAATACCAGAAGTGGTAATAATTATATATCGTCCAATTTAAATGGTTCTGAATACAAATCATAATCATAGGTTTTAGGCTACATGCCCACCATACATAAGTCACTGGGGTTACAACAAAATGTTGGATTTTAGTTTCCTCTGAATGAAGCTCCAACTACCCCAGATCCCATTCTTCAGTTCTGTGGCTCTGAAAAACATTGTAAGATTTATATGAGCTTACACTCAATAAGTAAGCCTACTATTAAATAATCATTTCATCAGAATATTATCAAACCATATTTCCATGTATAAAACTTCCAATTTCAAATACATTCATCATGTTATCAAAACATGTATATCATCAGCTCAAATAATTTTGGAAGCTTAATTATACAATAAATACTGAAATATGCAATGTAAGCAAATCCACTGTATTCATATAATTATTAATTCCTTATGTGTCCCACGGCCCTACAACACCCATCTGGTGTATCACTCTTTAATGTCCCCTAAGAGGAAGGGTCCTGGTACCAGCGTTATGCCATATATCATAACCAATCACAACACATCCTCTAGATGTGTGTGCGTTATGCAATATATCAATCACATCACATCCTCTAGATGTGTGTCCTCCACATATCTCCCCCTGTGGAGGTGGGTCCCGTATCTCTCAGCATTTCACATCATATGAGAACCGCGGCGACACATATCATCATCATATTTGCATGTAGTACATCATGCATCATCATGAGCATAAGCTCCTCATATCATATATACAGTGATTTGTACATTCATAGCATAAAATACATCAATAATACCAGTATATTTTTGCAAAGCCAAAATAATTACATCATTCAATTTTTGCACATTTATAATCCATTACTTTGCAAAATATCAGTAATCACATATATTATAGCAGATTCCCAATTGTATAACAAAATTCCATTTTGTCGCATTTTTTCAAATAATGTAATATATCCATAATTTTCATATTTAAATAAATTATGAAAATTATAATAAATGGCTTACTTACCTCTGGCGCTAATCCAAAGATGTAATTCGGCTATTTAAGCACCTGGGTACCTACAGCATCAATTTCCCAATTTTTAGTCCCCAAAAGTAGCATATCAAAATAGCTTTTAGCTCTACCCAATTTTAATCCCGAGGCCAACTTGGGGCTTGAATATCTCCCAATACATAAGTCCAAATGGGAAAATAAATATATCCCCAGAAACTAGAATCAACACTGATCCGGAGCATATTTTTATTTTTCCATTTTTGACTCAATACGGGATCCAAATCGTGGCCCCAAATTTGCTCGCGGAACGGCCCAATAGGGCCCACAATGGGGGAACGGCCCGAATCAGCCCGCTCCCCCCCTCATCACCCCGCCTCCCCTGTTTCGATCGAAACAGGGGAGGGCTGTGCCGGCGGCCGGGGCCGCCGCCGGCCACCTCCCGGAGGGGCCCGGCCACCGCCGACCGGCCCGGAGCCGGCCGCCGCCGTGGCCGAGCTCCTCCCCTCTCTCTCTTCCTCTATTTCTCCCTCTCTCTTCCGTTGTCCGCCGCGGCTTCTACCCGTGCCGGTGGCACGGCCGGCCACCACGGCCGGCCGGACCTCCACCGGACGCTGCCCCAGCGCCGGTGGAGGCTGCCGACAGCAGCCCGGGCCCGGCGAGCCGGCGGACACTCCGCCGGGCCCGAACCAAGCCGCGGAGCGGCTTGGCTCCAAAAGAAAGGAGGGCCGCCCGGTGGCCCTCCAATGCTTTCTCCGGCCGCCACGGGCGGCCGGCCACCTCCCCTCCCCTCTCCTCCGGCCGCCTCGAGCGGCCGGGCACGGTAACGGGAGGAATTCCTCCCGTTTTACCTGCTCCCTGCCTCACTGTCACCAAGAAGAAACGTGGAAGAAGGGGGGGGATTACCAGCTCTTGGATGGCGATTGATGGAGGAAGAGGCTCCCCTCTTCCTCCCCATTTATACTGGCATGGGGAGGCCTCCACTGTGCTAGAGAGAGAAGAGGGCGCCGCCCTCTTTGACCGGCGGTGTTGGGGAGCCGCCCGCGTGCGGTACGGCTGCGGCGCCTCCCCCTCCTCCGGTCCAAGAAGACGGATCCTCACATGGTGAGGATCCGGGGCTCACATTAAGGATCTGATTTTCAGGAATTCTCATGCTTGGCATATCCCCACGGTGATATGATTATTTGGAGAGAAGCTTTTTTTCTATCTATGCCTCTTATGTCTGGCTATGGTAGTGATTCTAGGCTTTGGCAGAGATCGTGTCTCTCTAGGACTCCCTCCAAGGATCTTATGAGGATTTTCAGGCCTCAGTCCCGGCGCACTGAGGATGCTGCTTGGATTTGGAAGCTCCCAATCATTCCTAGGATTCAGCTTTTTATTTGGAAGCTTCTTTGGGGATGCCTTCCTACGTCTGCTCTTCTCTCTAGGAGGGGTCTGTCTATTCAGTTGAACTGTTCTTTTTGTTGGCTGGAGGAGGAGACCGATGACCACGCTATCTTTCTTTGTCCTAGAGCTCAACGGATATGGCATCTGATGAGTTTTTCTAGTAGATTGGATGAAACGGCATCTCCGCGCTCCTCCTTTTTTCATGATATTCGATGGGGATCTCAGCATAAGAGTGGTCTCTGGGCAGCCACGGCATATCAGATTTGGCTGTCAAGGAATGATTTCATTTTTTCTAATACCACTGCTTCTCCCCATAAGGTTGTGAGGAAGATAAGATTGCTGATTATGGACTATGGCCGTGTCTTCTTCGGTGTTGGTTTTGGCTCATCTGGCCGCTGGGGTTCCCCTGCTGCTTCGGCAGCGAATCGGTATCCGGTTTTTATCCATTGGGAGCCCCCCCTCCAGGGTATGTCAAAATCAACTTCGATGGGAGTGTCCGCGGTAGAGCTGCTGGTTCTGCGTTTATCATCCGTGAGGAGGCGGGTGATTTGGTGGCGGCAGGAGGTTTTGGTGCTCTTGACTATTCTGTCCTGGTGGTGGAGCTCTATACGGTTTGGGCAGGAATTTCTTACGCCGTTCGGATTTTCCGCGCTCATCGGATCATGATCGAGGATGATTCTATGACGGTCATCTCTTGGTTGCAGAAGGAGAATTATACTGATGGTCCTTCTAATCCAATCTTGAGGGATATTTATTCCCTTCTGCGAGGGAACGGCTCGGTCCTGATTCGCCATATATATCGGGAAGCCAATGCGACTGCTGATTAGGCGGCTTCCTTTATGGCTCAGCATACTGGCTTATGGATTTGGAGGCCTGGAGATCACTGTCCTACTTTTCTTCAGCATATTTTATTTTTTGATGTATTTGAGCTGATTCATACGAGACTTATGTGATCGTTCGTTTGTAATAAAAAAAAAATTAATATTCTATTAAACGATCTGGATCTGTCAAAAAAAAAAAAAAAAAAAAAAAATCTAATTGTTTTTGTAAAGTATTATAAGCGATCATAATTGGAGAGCAACTGAGCAGCACGCGAAGTAACCTCCTAACCAGAACGGAGGCAAGTTACGACTCATGGTTCCTCATACCAAGGCTTGCATGTGGCCTTCGAAGCGAGCACGTGAATCGGATGGAAAAAAGTCGTAGTGTGGTACCGAGGCTTCCATCCACAGCAAAAATAAAATAAAATAAAATAGATTATGGCGGACCTAGTTGGTACCGAGTACCAACCTTCCCCATATCACTGCTGCCCAGGTGAAGAGATAATAATTCAATGGGAAAGCTACGAGGTCTTAGAAGGTACATCGGCGGTCCATATCATGGATAATGGAAACTCCGATGCTACCATCCTCGCCTCGGGGGAAAAAAAATCCTAGAAAAGAAATTTCTTTCTTCGCGTAAATTGTTTGTGCAGCCGGGGTATCAATGGAAATCGATCATTAACCGAGCAACGAAGCAGGAATGCGGATTTAAAATCGCGAGATATAATGGTAAACCTGAAAGCGGCGGACTCCTAATGAGGATCCAATTTGGGATAATATGGATATGCGAATATACAGCACAGTTTGAAAGCACGACTGAAATTATTAATATAAGGAAACGCCACCTTTGATTTGTGCTGCACCTTGGTTCAAAGCAGAAAGCCCACTATAGCAAGAAGTCCAACAGCAAAAATGCAAAGCTAATGCATTTTTTTTCCACGCTCTACCTGTTCTAACTAAACCGAAGGTGAATCAAAAAATATCTAAAACATATTTGGACAAAATAACTCTCGCCAAAGGTTACTAAAGTTCATGGTTCCAATAAGAGTACGCACCGGCAGAGCATCAAGCTCAACGTGCGTGGCAATTTTTTCAATGGAACTTTCAATTTGTGAACTACTGTTAGATATCAAAAATGACAAATCTTGATGGTGTGAATTCTTGCTCTTATCAGAAGTCGATATTAAAACCAATCCACCTTTGGCTGCAACTTTTACAGACAACACCGATGTGCTAGTTAGCTGACGACCAAGGTAGAAAATTTGCACCCTTTCAAATGCATAATGCTCCAATGGCTATCATCCCCTGCTGCATGCACCCAAAGGTTCTCATTCACACTGCTAATAGCACAGCACAAGAATTCATTAGATCAGGCCCCTAATAAGACGTCAGAACAAGCATAGACCGAAGCTATCATGCAGCAGCTCTTTACCATGCTCCACCAAATAGTTCTGTGGACCGTAGAATATGCTTGCTAGGTAATTGCTATGGATGAGACAATGAACAGCAACCAGAAAGAGGCCCCTCCTCTCTTTTTCAAAGGACATTTCTGCTTGGCATTTGCATTCAGAACACTCTGGCCGAGCAAAATCAGTAGTATGTTCCCCACCAGCAAGAAGAGACTGAGGTTGAACCATTGGCAAATCAAGCCAGCTGAAATCTACTGGACTTCTAATATTTTCCAGATAACACAAGCCTTGAGTTAAAAATGGCCAGGAGTGCAATAAAATGCTCGAGATACATCCAAGAAACCTCATAGGCACGGCCTTCAACTGATCCCAAGGGAGAGCAGAACCTTCTTTGCTGGTGTTCAGAGAATGATGTAGTGCCCAGTAGATTTCTGATTCATATCTTGGTTTGGTTGATCCCCATGTCGAACTTTGAACAAGGTTTAATATTGATTCCCCAGCACTTATTAGGTAATGTGTAGTGGTTGCAATTAGCGAAGGTTCAAATAAGAACAAGTGGTGTGTGGCACCTGCAAGCAGCAATGAGTATGCTGCAGCAGCCCTGACCATCTTGAAGAACTCCAAATTGTTTTTCTCACCCAAACCAGCTGTCAATAAGTTGTTTGCACGTGTTCTATAGGCAGATGCTAGTGTGATGTATGAATTCAGAGAAAGATGATGACAGGGATGCAATCTGAATTTGCTTTCTGAAGGATTTTCTGCTTGGAAATTTATGTCTTTATATCGTCCAGAAAGCATGCTTTCAAGCTTATGACAGCAAGCTTCAGGATTGTCATCTGATGTGTATTCAGATATAGCTTGGTCAAGCATATCAGCTAGCTCTTCACATCCAGCATCCCTCCTGTTGCCGTTATCTAAATTCAAATCCCTAGCATCCCACTGAAATGAGATGTTGACATTTACATATTATCATACATCAACAATAATAACAAAAAAAGCCTTAATCCCAAACTAGTTGGGATTGGTTATATATTACCATACATCATAACTCAATTTTCATCATTTATGGACAAAAACATGTGCATCTTATCCAACCAGGGAGTGCAGGACATATCTTACGCAGGCTTCATATCTCATGAATCTCCTACAAGATGATGTTTGATGAAGTACATCATGCATGCACTTTGTTTGATAACTTTGGTAAATTTTAAATCTATTCCAGTACACAAAAAAGTGCTTATGTTGCCTTCAATATCATAAGCTTTTGTATAGTTTTTAAGACCTTGCATATTTCACAAGATAATATGTCCTGAGGGATATGTGGCTGTGCCATGGTGTAGCATATTTTTGGATTTGGAGCATGACAATGATAGACCAATGAATTTTAAAATTCAATTTGTGCTTTTATTTAGCTGTTTACTATGCCTATATAATAAGAATGTATTGCTGGAGAAATCAGAAACATGAAAAATTATTGTTTCATTTATCCCTATAAAAATGTTCCAAATTAAAGAAAATGTTTTAAAAGATTTCTTAAGGATAAAAAATAATGTGCAAATGAGAAGAAATATTTGACATAACAGAAAATATCAGGTTGTTAGATCAATTTAAAATAAAAAAAGAAAGACCATAAACAAGGAGAGGGGAGATTGCAGTGGAAGACCTATATAGGAATCTTGCTCAAACCTGCATTGACTTTCAGAAAATTTAGAAAAGCTGTCATATGATTTTGGCCAGTTTGCTTCTGATACTCGTGTAGGTACCCAATGAACTCCAAATTTATGTAATGATTGGAAGGCTGTAACCACATCTCAAAGATTATATACAGTGCCAACAGTCTGATACCTATCCTGTTTGTCTTGTGACTAAAGCTTTCGGTCAGAAACAAATCAACAATCAGAATTTCAAAAACTGAGTGTCATGAAAGGGCGTAAAATTGTGACAGTTTTGCCACATAGGACTAATACCAGAAGGCAATTGTTCAAATCAATGGTCTACTACAGCCTTTATGATGCATATATATAAATCAGTTGTTCCCAGTGGTATATTATAATGCATTTGAATTTAGCTGATGGTACTAAAATAATGCATGCATTTACAGCAGATGTGTCGTTAGGAGTCATTGATAGGAGCAAAGAACAGCGACTATACTTGTGAGAGTACACCCAAACGAGCAAACTCAAGATCATCACATTCATATTAGTGTATTTACTTACATTTAAAAGACGGTCTATATACATCTCTGGTGATGCGCTACAACGCTCACAACAGCAAACAAATCGATACTTTGACAACAAATCCAAGTGTCTCATTGCCTGAAAAATACAAAGCTCCACTTGTCAAAAAATAGCAAGATTGTAACCATTCTGAAACCGAAAAAACATAACATCAACATAAGAAAGTGTACCTTAGGCTGTAGCAGGTCAGTGTACGTGATGCAAACTTCCTCACCTTCCTTGATTGGTTTGATGCTACGAACTATGACTCTTGGCCCATATATACACAATCCTAGAGGCAAAACTAATCAACCAATTAATAAAAAAATCAAATATAAATTCTGAACAAATAAAAAATTCAAAAAGAGAGAGAACTTTACCAGGATTCAATCTTCCTTCACCATGACTCCATGCCTTCCACTGCAACCAAAATCAAACCCCATAATCCTTTCCAATAATTGATGAAAATTTAAGTTGACATTTCCTAAGATTTTTTTTTTTTTAAACAATCTATAGAGCTTAGAAAGTTGTTTAACTTCCAAAAATACTTAAAAAGAAACTAAATTTTACCATAGCAGACGGGTCTTCGCCTTCGCTACCAGCGGGAGCGGGAGAAACGTGAAACCGACCCGGATCAAACGAACCGGTTCCCTCAGACCGGTTTGCCAGCTCGAACCGGTAGCAAGCATTGGGCGCGCAACTGTGGTTGAACCAAGAGAAGGCGGGCCCGTAGACGGCGATCCCGATAGCACCCCTCTCGCTAACCTGCACCTCCACGGCGTTCGTTAGCACCGCCCACAACGCCTCCTCCTCCACGGCCACCGCTCCTACCCTTCTCCCATCTCGCGCTCGCTTCCTATTTCTCGCGCCAGATATCAACGATCCGCCCTCCCGTATCCTCCCCGCGACCTCGCCGTCTTCTTCGAGAACGTTCTCTAGATCGCCGGCGAGCAACCCGCCGATCCGCCGAGGGGACTCGCACCAGCGAGGAGGAGGGAGGAGACCTCGCGTTTCGAGGGAGTAGAGGAAACGGAGGGCGGCTCGGAGGTCGGAGGTGGGGCCTGAGGTGAGGGAGTGGAGGCGGAGGAGAAGGCACTCGCCGGAAGAGGCGTGGGGGATGGAGTCGGCGGCGGAGCAGGCAGGGGAGCAGTAGCGGACGGCGGCGGAGCAGGCCGGGCAGGAGTAGGGAGTGGCAGAGGAATTTTGTTGTTGGAGGGGGCGGAAGCAGGAGAGCAGTGGGAGGGGAGAAGGGGGTCGTGGAGGGCGGCGGCGATGGGAGGGATGGGCGGGGTCAGGTCTTGGGCCAACCCCGTCTCCTCGCTTGCTCGCATTTCCATCGCCGTCTCTCTTAGCTCTAACCTTCTTTTGTCTCGGAAGCCAGATGATTTGGCTATGGGATGGAAGTTACGGTTTATTTATTCTGCTAATTTATTCATTTTCCTCTCTGCGTCAGCTGGCCTGGCATTTCCGGCTAAACATACCGAAGACAGCATTTGCACCACCGTCTCTGGTGCAGTAGTTATCAAAAAATTTTACTAGCTTCATAACTTGCACCTTCTAACATCCTCTAAATGATGGACATCCCTGGAAATTAAAAATAGTCCATACCATCCTTGCTCTAATCAAATTAAAAGAGGCCTCTCTAGAAATTAATACTGTTTGATATGGGGAATAAGAAGGGATATTCAGGAATATCCCTTCTTATCCCTAAATACTATAGCTAGAGAGGATATGTTTGAAAAAGTTTAACCAAAGGAAATTGATATGGTTGATCCAACGCCGTCGAAATAAATGACGACAATAACGGCGACTAACGGAGGCTCTATCATAACCTCCGAGACGCTCTATCATAACCTCCGAGACCCCTATCGGTTTCGGACCATATGAACAGTGTCACAACCCCCGAGACCCCCTCTCGACCTCGGGCCACATGAACAGTGTCACAACCCCCGAGACCCCCTCTCGGTCTCGGGCCGCATGAACAGTATCACAACCCCCAAGACCCCCTCTCGGTCTCGAGCCATGGGCCGTATGAACAGTATCTCAACCCCCTCTCGGTCTCAGGCCACATGAACAGTATCTCAACCCCCGAGACCCCCTCTCGGTCTTGGGCCACATGAACAGTACTTCGACCTCCGGCGCACGATCCGGCCCGCTCTGGGCCACCTGGCATGCCCACACAATCCGCCGCACATCTGTAGCAGGGTGTGACCATGCCTCATAACGGCGTATGGTCCGTTGTATGTCTGCCACTGTGCGTGACCATACCCCGTTGCAGCGTACGATCCACCACCTGCCCGCTACTGTGCGCGGTCATATCCAGCGGTGGCGCGCACCAAATATAGCCCCAGATGCAAGACACCTATGAGGTTGTGCTGACCAATGATGCGGAACACCTTCGGCATGTACGGTGATAGTATGATCAGGCACTGTCAGCCTCATCTTTTGTCTGTTATTGAACGGGGCACCTTGAAATCAACAATCTTCGGGAATGAAAGGGGGTATCTTCATTCTTCAAACAGATATAAAAGCATACGCTCACGCTGTAAATAAGGATCCTTAAACTTTGGTTTTTCTAGCTCTTTTCCACTAGTTAAGCCCTAACTGTTTAGTTCCCTTCGGCTAGACAGTTCTCATCTGTTCTCAAGTGACTGACTTGAGCGTCGGAGGGTCCCCACCGGAGCATCCGGTCTCCGGGGACTTTTCTTGTAGGAGTCCGACGAGGAGGACGTCCGTTTCCCCGGCACTTGAAGGAAGTGACTTGGCGTCATCAGATTGGCGCGCCAGAAAAGGGGGAAGAAAGAGACAGACACCGAACCAGCAATTTGTAACTCCTCTCTCTCCAAGCTCTTGAGTCATGGTGACAACCCGTGCGAAAGGGGGCTCTGTCAGCTGCGCTGGGGGGCAGCGCCAAGGAGCTGATCCACTGGTGGTCGCCCTCTCAGCTCTCCCAGCCGACGTCCCGGCACCGTCGCATCCTCAGGAGGTTGGACGTTCCGCTCCTCCGGTCGATGTCCATGCGCCTCCTCCCCATCAGCTCCAGGAAGACCGGTTCGCCGCTCTAGCCACACAAGTCCAATCCTTGGTGGCGGCGGTCCAAGGCCTGCAGTATCAGCAGGCGGCCCTGCGGCAGCCGAAGCCATTTTCATCGGTTCCAGGTGTGGTGCAACCCAGCCAGCATTCTTCCCGAAGGAGGTCGCCGGTACCGGAAGCTCGCCACCATCACACTTCGCCCAAGCCTTATCATCGGGAGGCCTTCAAGAGACCCCGATCACCTTCTCGCCACACCAGTGTTTCCCCCAGGCGGCGACATGGGAAGGAGGCGGAGTGCCCTCGCAGACATCGCCGTCACTTCCCTCCGTCTTCAGAATCCTCGAGGGAAGGTTCTTTTGACGGTCGGATAGCCCATAGGGCCGAGCGTCGACTTGACGAGTACAACTAGCGGTTTGAGGAACTCAGCCGCCGGATCATCCACCTACCTGAGACGGATTATGACAGCCGGCCTCCGCTGTCCCGCCGTATCATGGAAGAGCCCATCTCCATCCGGTTCCACCTCCCCCAACTGGATCCGTATGACGGGACTACAGATCCCCTGGACCATCTAGAAAGCTACAAGGTACTCATGCAGGTCCAGGGGGCCACCGATTCGCTCTGCATCGCCTTCCCTGCCACCCTGAAGAAGGCTGGCCGAGCCTGGTACTCTCGCCTGCCACCGCGGAGTATCGATTCCTTCCGTCAGTTGGAAAGAGCCTTTTTGGCCCATTTTGATGCCTGCTGGAAGATCCCAAGAGTAGCTGACAGCCTCTTCGCTGTCCAACAGAAGAGTGGCGAGTCTTTGCGGGATTATGTCGCTCGGTTCAAGGAGGCGGCTCTGGAGGTTTACGATCTTGAAGATTCAGTGGCCACTTTAGCCCTAAATGAGGGCTTCGTCCATCCCGCTTCGCGTACTCCCTAGATAAGAAGCCGCCCGGTTCTTACGCCGAACTTTTGACTTGGGCCCAGAAGTATATCCGCGCCGACGAGGCTGATTCCTCCCGGTGCGAGGCAAGTGGGAGCGCCCTCAAGAAGCCGGCCCGCCCTGAGCCTGTTGAAGTTCGACCCCGGAAACCTAAACCTCCCCGTCGACCAGACAATCGTCCCCGAGCTCCTACACAGAGAGATGGACCCTACACTCCACTGCTCGCCCCTATATCGCACATCTTGCTCAAGATTGAGGGTGAGTCCTATCTTCAGTGCCCACCTCCGATGAACCTAAAGATCCCCCACAACAAGAACTTCTACTGCCGATACCACCGGGACCATGGCCACGACACCAACGACTATCGCCAGCTGAAGAAGGTGATAGAGGATCTTATCCAGCGTGGCCATCTGGGGAAGTTTATTCGGAAGAACAACCCGGATACTCCTGGCCCGTCAGCGCCTCCGCCGCCGATGATCGACAACACTCCAACTGAGAAGCCGGTAGCGATGATTTCTTGGGGGCAGGCGGCCCGCCCAAGAGGCAGAGAGGGGGGAGTTAGATTCTGTAATTTTTTCTTTAAGGAGGACTTAGAGAGGGTGGTGAATAAAAACGATGATAGCGTCGTCGTATCCATGACGATCGCTAAGCATCCTGTAAAAAGAATTCTGGTTGATAGCGGAAGCTCAGTGGATATTTTGAATTATGATGCTTTTGTTCGCATGAACCTATCACCCGACCTGCTCTGGCCCGTCGCCATGCCCCTGATGGGGTTCACTGGGGACTCCGTGAGAGTCGAGGGGAAGGTCACTCTTCCTGTCACGGCTGGCACGACCCCGCGCCAAAGCACCGTCCTCATGAATTTCCTAGTGGTCCGAGTGCCCCTCGCTTATAACGCAATCCTCGGGAGGCCTGGGCTCAATCTTTTGGACGCTGTCATATCCACTAAATGACTCCTCGTAAGGTTTCCTATCAGGGAGGGAGTCGGGAGATGTGGGGGGAGCAGAACCTGCTCCCACTTTGCTATCATACGACCCCTAGTCCACAGGAGGCGACACCTGCACCTGCATCGGAGACACTGGACCCCCGGGACCTGGCGAGAAAAGGGGAGTCGGCCGAGCGCCTACTTGCTTTTCCTCTCGGAGAGGACCCAACGAAGACAATCCAGATTGGAGCCCTACTCCCAAAGGAGGCCTGTGACCAGCTCCTCACTTTCCTACGGGCTAACGCAGATGTCTTCGCCTGGTCGGCATCCGACATGCTAGGCATTCCAGAGGAAGTGATCATCCATCAGCTCAACATCAGGCCAGAGTGTCGACCCATTAGGCAGAAGAAGAGGAGCTTCGCCTCTGACAGGCAAAAGGCCATGGATGAGGAGGTGCGAAAGCTATTGGCAGTCGGTCACATCCGTGAGGTAAACTACCCTGACTGGTTGGCGAATGTCGTGATGGTTCGCAAGGCCAGTGGAAGCTGGAGGATGTGCGTGGACTTCACCGATCTCAATAAGGCATGCCCCAAAGATAGCTTTCCACTGCCTCGGATCGACCAGCTAGTGGATGCCACGCCCGGACATGAAACTCTTAGCTTCATGGATGCCTTTTCAGGGTACAACCAGATCAGGATGAACCCGGCTGATGAAGAAGCCACCTCCTTTGTCACTGAAAAAGGGCTTTATTGTTACAAGGTAATGCCGTTTGGATTGAAGAATGCCGGAGCTACCTATCAGAGGTTGATAAATAAGGTCTTTGAGGACTAGATCGGGCGTAACATGGAGGTGTACGTGGACGATATGCTGACCAAGAGCACCAATGCTACTGATCACGTCACCGACCTTGCAGAGACCTTCAACAACCTGCGCCGGTACCAAATGAAGTTGAATCCCCGCAAGTGTACCTTTGGGGTGGCGGCAAGCAAGTTCCTGGGCTTTATGGTAACCCAGCGGGGGATTGAAGCCAATCCTAACAAGATCCGGGCTATCTTGGATATGAGGCCCCAACTAATAAGAAGGAGGTGCAACGCCTAACCGGGAGGGTGGCGACCTTGAGTC
This sequence comes from Calamus simplicifolius, assembly GCA_900491605.1. Classification (NCBI taxonomy): domain Eukaryota; kingdom Viridiplantae; phylum Streptophyta; class Magnoliopsida; order Arecales; family Arecaceae; genus Calamus; species Calamus simplicifolius. The sequence goes on along the minus strand of UESW01004978.1, from coordinate 742,563 downwards.
GCTTCATGTCGAGATCGGCATAAAGGTGCCTGCCCTTCTTTAAGGCGCTGCGCAAGGTCAGCAGCTTCGAGTGGACAAAGGAGTGTTAGGATGCCTTTGAAGAGTTGAAGCGATTTCTATCCACTCCCTCGCTGTTGTCCAAGCCAGAGGGCGGGGAAGAGCTTTTCCTGTACCGCGCAGCCTCCCCAGAGGCCGTCAGTTCTGTGCTCATGCGCATGGAGGCCGACGGGTGCAGAGGCCGGTCTACTACACCAGCAAGGTACTTCATGATGCTGAGACAAGATACACTAGAACCGAGAAGATCATTTTTGCCCTGGTGGTCTCTGCCCAACGCTTCTGGCCCTACTTTCAGGCTCATCCCATCGTGGTGCTCACGGACCAACCTCTTCGGACCATCTTGTCTCGTCCTGACATCTCCGGTCGGTTGGCCAAATGGGCCATCAAACTAAGTGAGTTTGACCTATCTATTCGGCCAAGGTCAGCCATGAAGTCTCAAGTGTTAGCTGATTTCTTGGTCGAGTGTACTTGAATTGAGGAACGTACAGAGGAATCACATCCAGAGGAACGTATGGACTCCTCAGCCGAGGAGGTAGAAAAGGAAGACTGGATCTTGCACGTGGATGGAGCAGCAAATTCTCAGGGAAGCAGAACCGGGCTCATCCTTGCAAGCCCCGAGGGGGAGGTGGTGGAGTATGTCCTTCGGTTTCAGTTCCCGGCCACTAATAACCAAGCAAAATATGAGGCCCTGTTGGCGGGAATGAGGCTGGCTGAGGAGTTCGGTGTAGGGCGTCTAAGAACCTTCATGGACTCCCAGCTTATTTCTGGGCAGGTTGCTGGAGAATACGAAGCCAGAGACCCAACCATGTCCCGTTACCTGAGTAATGTGCAGTTCCAAGCCTCTCGGTTCTCTTACTTTCGTGTCAGCTACATTTCTCGGGCGAAGAACGCCACGGCCGACGCGCTGTCCCGTTTGGCCACCTCGGCCGATAGGACACTGGGAAGAACGTATGTGGAGCACTTGCAGACCCCAAGCATTGAAGTTGCGGAAGAGGCATTGCCGGTTACGCAAGGGCCCTCTTGGATGGATGCCTATGCGTGATATTTGACCAACAGCACCCTCCCTGAGGACCCCATGGAGGCCAGATTGCTCAAGCGGCGGGCCCCAAGGTTCATGATAATGGACGGGAGGCTCTATCGAAGGTCATTTTCATACCCGGTCCTCAAGTGCGTAGGGCCAGCAGAAGCAGACTACATCTTGCAGAAATCCATAAAGGCATCTGCGGGAGTCATCTGGGGGGCAGAGCCCTAGCTTACAAGGCCCTACAACAGGGGTACTACTGGCTGACCATGAAGGATGACGCGGTCGAGCTTGTTAAGAAGTGTGATAGCTGCCAGCGCCATGCCAATATTCAGCGATAGCCGACGTCTCAGCTGACTCCCTTGGTGGCACCTTGGCCCTTCGCCCAGTAGGGTATGGATATCTTGGGACCATTCCCCCCGGCCTCCGGACAGCGCAAGTTCCTCCTAGTGGCCGTCGATCACTTCACCAAATGGATTGAAGCCGAAGCCCTTGCTAAAATCACTGAAAGCAAGGTGAGATCCTTCTTTTGGAAGTCTATCATATGCCGGTTCAGGCTACCTCATACTCTAGTCATCGACAACGGCTGGCAGTTCGATAACGCGCCCTTCCGAGGGTTCTGCACCGAACTTGGCATCCACCAGAGATTCACTTCCGTCGGACACCCCCAGACCAATGGAGTGGCCAAGGTGACCAATCGCATTATTCTCCAAGGACTAAGAGCCCGACTGGATGATTGCAAGGGGCGGTGGGTGGAGGAGCTCTACAATGTGCTATGGGCCTACCATACAACGCCACGAGCCCCCATCGGAGAAACTCCGTTCAGCCTGGTATTTGGGTCCGAAGCTATCATCCCGATGGAGATAGGCTCCCCGAGTCCTCGGGTGGAGTCGTATAATGAGGAAGACAACTCGAACCGGCTATGGGCCAACCTCGACCTGGTGGAGGAGGTGCAAAACCGAGCGTGGCTGCGGATGGCGGTCTACCGACAATGAGCTGTCAGGTACTACAATGCCCGTGTACGTCCCAAGACTTTCTTGCCGGGAGACTTGGTCCTTCGACGAGCTGAAATCTCAAAGCCGACGGAAGGAGGCAAGCTAGCTCCGAATTGGGAGGGGCCCTACCGGATCACCAAGACACTCCGTCACGGGGCATACAAGATCGAAGAACTGGATGGGAGGCCGCTCCCACGGACGTGGAACACCGACAACCTCCGTCGGTACTATCAGTAGTACATTTCCTTCCGGTATTAAATACCATGCTAGTATCCTTGTGGGTTTTTCACCCTTCACTGCTCATCAATGAACTTAACTTCTAGTCTCTCAGTTTTTCCACAAAGCCCAGTGTACCACCGGCAGAGCGATGTACCATCAGCTCTCAACAACTTAAGCCCGACCCCCGTTGGCACTTAAAGCCCTGGGCCAGCCAGGCATAAAGCCTAGTGTACCACTAGCGAAGCGATATACCATTAGTTCTCAGCAACTTAAGCCCAACCCCTGTCGGCACTTAAAGCCCTGGGCCAGCTAGGCATAAAGCTTAGTGTACCACTAGCGAAGCGATGTACCATCGGCGCTCAGCAGCTTAAGCCCGACCCCGGTCGGCACAAAAGCCCTAGGCCAGCCAGGCACAAAGCTCGACCCCGGTCGGCACAAAAGCCTTGGGCCAGCCAGGCACAAAGCCCGACCCCTGTCGGCACTTAAAGCCCTGGGCCAGCCAGGCACAAAGCCCGACCCTCGTAGGCACTTAAAGCCCTGGGCCAGCCAGGCACAAAGCCCGACCCCATCGGCACTTAAAGCCCTGGGCCAGCCAGGCACAAAGCCCGACCTCGACCGGCACTTAAAGCCCTGGGCCAGCCAGGCACAAAGCCCGACCCCCGTCGGCACTTAAAGCCCTAGGCCAGCCAGGTACAAAGCCCGACCCCCGTCGGCACTTAAAGCCCGGCATACCTTCGGCAAAGCGGAGCGCCATCAGTCCTCGGGAGCCCATCTGTCTAGACCTCCTGAGTCCAATGCCTTAACCCCACGAAGCCTATCCTTCCTGGCCCTAAGGTTCGGTCCTATCTGGCCAAGTCAAAGCAATTCGCGAATGAATTAAAGGTTACCCCTCGGCGCTGATGGAGCCCCGAAAGGTCGCACATCATTAACCAATGAATTTGGGGTAGAGATTGCAGATGGACAAAGACAATTCATCTTGAGGGAAAGTGATATTTCATTAATTTAAAGTGATTACAAAAGTGCCGACCTAGTCGGGCTTGCAAAAATAAAATACAAGTGGAGGCTCACGGTTCAGCCGGTGCGGGCTCGTCATCAGATGAGGCCAACTCCGAGAGACGCTCTGGTTCGACCTCTAGGGCTTGAGGGATGTTTAAGTCCCGAGCGACTTTCTCTTTCCCATGCTGAAATCCTTGAAAAAATGCCCCCGCCGAAGCTTCCGCCAGTTCGTCTGTAAAGCGCTCTGACGCTTTGAATTCTTCTATGACCCTGGCGGTCCTGGCCGCGACGGCTGCTTCCACTTCGACGGCGCGAACTCCTTCCTCTGCAGCAAGAGCTGCCGCCGCTGCCCTCTCGGCCTCCTGGGCGCGACTTGCCTCCTCTGCAGCTTTATCAGCCCTCTCCTCTGCCGCCCTTGCCCTCTCCTCCGCCACCCTTGCCTTCTCCTCCGCCGCCCTTGCCTTCTCCTCCTCCGACTTTACCCTCTCCTCGGCCGACCTTGCTCTCTCCTCGGCCTTGGTCGCCCGACTCTCAATTGTTTGGATGGCCGAGGTCAATTCAGAGATGTGCAAATCTCTTGCTGCAACGGCGTTCTCGGCGTCTGTCATCTGGCGGAGTGCCACCCGCAAGCGGTTGGCCTCAGCCTCCGCTCGGCTCTCAGCAGCCCTTACCTCATTGGCCCAAGCGGTTCTGGCCGACTCCAGGGCCCCCTCGGCCGCCTCCGCACGATTACGAGCTTCTTCGGCCTCCTTCTGGGCCTTTCGCAGAAGGGTCTTCCCTCCATGAATGACCTCCCTTGTAGCCCTTAGGGAGTTCGCAAGCTGCGTGTAGGTTCCATGTCAAAAAAAGAGAGAGAAGAAGAAAAGAAAAAGAGAAATATGGAGGCGAAGGGTTCCAGGACAACTTAGTCTGATGAGGGCCGCGTAGGACTCTCGGTAGAATGTAGCCACCTTCAAGTGGCTAAGCTCCTCCAGGACCTCGAGCACGAAGACTGGCGAGAGGACCCGCTCTGCCCAACGCCCATCGTTCAGAATGGAGTCTCGAGGCGGCCCTGGTCTGGCTCCATTCCCTTCGGCTGCCTCAGCGTTACCAGACTCGGCGCGCGGGCTGCTCATTGGCGTCTGCTCGGGGGTTGGGCTTGCTGCCCCTGACGGCCCCTCGCCCCAGCTCTTGGCTGCCTCGGGGAGGGTCGGTCCGCTGAGAGCAAAGAGCTCCTCCACTACCGCTGGCTCTTCTGCTACCGCCAACTCCTCCGCAGCCGGCTCCTCCATTGGTACCCCCTCAGTCACCGCCCTTTCTGGCGGGGTGTCGGCAGTGAGGTCAATCTTTGAAGTGACCGAGGGCTCTTGTGATGCCGGTGGCTCGGGCACCTGCACCGTCGAGCGTTTTGGAGCCGGTGCTCGCCGGTCTTCACTCGGTCCTTCCCGGGCCCTCTTCTTGGCGATGGCCCTCATGAGTTTCTGGGTCGGGACCTTCATGGCTGTACAGCTTCGGTCAGGGTCGGTTTTTAAAACAAAAAAATGACGAAACCAGAAAACTTTGGCTAAGTGTAAGGGAGACTTACCGCGGTGGGAAATGAGACCCACCGACTGGAGGTTCTCTTCCGTCAAGAGCAGGTTGTAGGATGTCGGTAGCCAACAGCAGCCCTAACGCTTCCTTGTCTCCGGGGTGGACGGTGGAATTCACGTTACCTCGGAGGTCGGGGTCCCTCCACCGGGCCTTGACTTGGTCAAGATTTGCAAAGAAAAACCGGGATTTCCATCCCTTGATAGAGGAGGGAAGGAGTTTCAAGACTCGGCCGGGTCGGGGCTGAAATAGCCACCAACCCTTTTGAGACCGGAGAATGTAGAATAAGCGAAAAAGAGAGACCCAATGTATAATTTGGAGATGGTGGCAGAGAACAACGAAGGCACTAATGACCCTAAGGGAGTTTGGGACTAACTGTGAAGGGGTCAGGGAGTAGTAGTCGAGGAGGCTTGTGAAAAAAGGAGGGAGGGGTAAACGGAGGCCTACCCTCAAAGAAATCTTGTAGATGGCCACTCGACCGGGTCGAGAGGAGATCACTCGGTCGTCGGGAGTTGGAAGATAAAGCCCAATCTCCCGAGCGATTTGGTAATGGGCCCGGATGTTTGCTAGATCCCGGCTTGTTACCGTGGAGGCGGCCCCTTCCGAGGATTCCGCCCCCACTCTCGAGGAGGCACTGGCCCCTGCCTGGTGGCCCCTCGATGGAGCCCTACAAGCCGCCACTGGACGCCTCCCTACGGGAGCCTCCCTGGCAACCCTCCGCTGGGCCAGAGGGACGCGGTCCTCCGGATCGGAGGACCACTCGAGGGGAGGAGAAGGAGAAGGAGGAGAAGAAGGAGAGGCTCGAGGCCTCTCCGACAAAGAACGATTCTTTGAATCGTCCTCCGCAAACCAGGACTAAGAACTCATGGCGAGAAGAAGGAACAGAAGAACTTAGAAGGAGCAAAGAGCTGACCTAGTAAGAGAAATGACGTGTGCAGGCTCTCGAGTTGCAGGGGGTCCAGGGAGCAGAAAATCAAGGAAGCAGAGGAAGAAGACGTAGCAGGAACAGAATGGCTGCTTTCGACCCTCCACCCGGGTTTTATTCAGTTTCAAATTGTCCCGCCGTGCCTCTTCCACCACGTGGACTCTCACAATAGGATGGACTGCCTCGGAAACCGCTGAGCGCGGGATACGATTTGCTTCCGGCTAATGATGGGACGCCGCTGACGTCGCCGCTATGATGGGTAATGATGGCACGACTTTCTTCACGGATTCTGACGGATCAACCCTGCTTCGAGGACGATCGCCGCAAATCGGGTGGACAGTATTGGCCGCCTTTTCACATCCCCACACCGCCCGCATAAAGTTGTCGTAGCGCCCATAGGCACATGTCCGAAGGCGATTCGCGCTGGGCAGGGATCAGCCACTTGGGGGTTGACATCCCTTTTGCCTTACTGGGGTGGGCCCACTCCGTCTCAGGGGTGAGGGAGCATCTGATATAGCTGATCCAACGCCGTCGGAATAAACGACAACGATAACGGTGACTGACGGAGGCTCTATCACAACCCCCGAGACCCCCTCTCGGTCTCGGGCCACATGAACAGTGTTACAACCCCCGAGACCCCCTCTCGGTCTCGGGCCGCATGAACAGTATCACAACCCCCGAGACCCCCTCTCGGCCTCGGGCTACATGAACAGTATCACAACCCCCGAGACCCCCTCTCGGACTCGGGCAGCATGAACAGTATCTCAACCCCCGAGACCCCCTCTCGGTCTTGGGCCGCATGAACAGTATCTCAACCCCCGAGACCCCCTCTCAACCCCGAGACCCCCTCTCAGTCTCCGGCCACATGAACAGTATCTTAACCCCTGAGACCCCTCTCGGTCTCGGGCCACATGAACAGTATCACAACCCCCGAGACCCCCTCTCGGTTCGGGCCACATGAACAGTGTCACAACCCCCAAGACCACCTCTCGGTCTCAGGCCGCATGAACAGTATCTCAACCCCCGAGACCCTCTCTCGGTCTCGGGCCACATGAACAATACTTCGACCCCCGGCGCACGATCCGGCCCGCTCTGGGCCACCTGGCATGCCCACACGATCCGCCGCACATCTGTAGCAGATTATGACCATGCCTCATAATGGCATATGGTTCGTTGTATATCTGCCACTGTGCGCGACCATACCCCGTTGCAGCGTACAGTCCACCACCTGCCCGCTACTGTGCACGGTCATATCCAGCGGTAGCGCATACCAGATATAGCCCCAGATGCAAGACACCTGTGAGGCCGTGCTGACCAATGACGCAGGATACATCCGACATGTACGGCGACAGTACGATCAATCACTGTTAACCTCATCTTTTGTCCGTTATTGAACGAGGCACCTTGAAATCAACAATCTTCGAGAATGAAAGGGGTATCTTCGAACATGCATAAAAGCATACACTCACACTGTAAATAGGGATCCTTGAACTCTGGTTTTTCTAGCTCTTTTCCACTAGTTAATCCCTAACTGTTTAGTTCCCTTCAGCCAGACAGTTCTCATCTGTTCTCAAGTGACTAACTTGAGCGTCAAAGGATCCCCACCGAAGCATCCGATCTCCGAAGAGTTTTCTTGCAAGAGTCCGACGAGGAGGACGTCCGTTTTCCCGGCGCTTGAAGGAAGTGACTTGGCGTCATCAGGAATAACCCATGTTTAACCATAAACATGGATTATTCCCTTAACTTATTCCCTAAGGAACCAGGAACAACTAAAGTTATCTTGGTAGATTTGTAATTTTAAAAAGATGCTTATTCCCTCAACTATCCCCTGGATAAATGCTATCTTGTACATTTATCCATGAATAACTTTTGGGTATCAAACACTACCTAAAATAGATTCCTGAACCTGCTCCAATCAAATTTAACATATTCCTAGTATAACTATTCTTGCGCATTGAGAACAAATAGGATCATGTTTTGCATGGCACTTGCAGTCTCAAGATTTATTTAATTTGCTGAATCAAAATGGCAGCGGAAGACAGAGAAGACAAGCAATATTCAGAGACAATATCAATTGGTAAAGTACTTTATATGATCCAAAGTTGAAAAGAAGAAGAAGAAGAACTATATGCTTTTGTCATATGGTTTTCCTAGTGGAGGAATAATTTTGCATTAATTACAACATCTCGACTCTTCACACATGTTTGTAGAATACTCATCCAGTTCATTACCTCGGACCTGCTCAACAACGAGAAGAAACGGCCATCAGGATATCAAAACGAAGTGACCCAGTGTGACAAAACAAGCACTATATGAAAATGTTGATTTATGTACTCCAAGGAACGGATTAATTTCTGTAACAAAAACTAAATAATAACCTGCTCGCCATTGAAGGCACTCCATAGCCTCGATACATGAAAAAGCTTACCATGTATTCTATTGTGGGACCGCAAGAACGCTCTCAATGCGTTGGATGATCGCATCAGCAGGCATTGCTCCTTCCTGAATATAAATAAACAAAAGAGAAAGGCAGAAAAATAAGCACCGTCAAGGTAGGATGACAAAGACAGGTACAGATGAGAAAATTAGTTAGGACTATGGTGGAAAACTTGAAATAATTTGGCGGGCCACACGATTTAGTTCTATCTTACAAAGCGATCGCAGGGCTTCCCATCCCTAAAAATGATGAATGTAGGCAGTGCTTCAATTTTGTAGCGGTCTGCAACGCTTGTATACTTCTCCGTATCAATTTTGACTACTTGGATCTTGTCTTGTAATTTTTCACTGACTTCTTCAAGAACAGGAACCATGAATTGGCATGGGCCACACCTGCACAACAAAAACAAAGGAATTTGCTCACAAAGAGGAAATGTGAAAATAAAATCCACACACCTGATGATGCCATGGAGTTTATAAAAAGGATTATGTAAAATGAATGTTTTAAAATTTATGGTCAAGTCCTACGAAAACTTATAGATAAGTGTGAGCTTTTCCAGCTTTTTTTTTTCCTTAAAAAAAGGAGAAAAATGACAGTTCTGATGCTCAACTAGGAAGGTACAGGACTTGGAAAAAGAGACAAATTTTAAGTCACAAAGAATTATCTACAGATTTATGTCATTTGCTTTATCATTGTAAGCTGTAGATAACAGCATTACTTCCTTTCCATCGCAGGTAGAACATAGCTCTTCTTATTACCAAGGAGGAGCTCAAGCACCCCAATGATAACAGAAGAAGCTTTGACTTGTTAGAACAAAAGCAGTGGAAACACCATAACATACTAGAGAGAGGCGATTATCAATCATGGTGCAAATACAGGTAATTCGCTTGAATATATAAGAGCTTACCAGGTTGCGTAAAAATCAACCAAAACAGGCTTGTCAGACTTCTCTAACAATTCATCAAATGAAGAAAATGTTTGCTTCTTTGCTTCAACCTACAGAGGAAGCATTAAAGAAATTTTATTTTATTACATCAAAATAGCACAGATCTTAGTTATATCTTTTGGGATCAGCAGTATAGCATAGCAATCGAATGCATGATGAGTGAGAAAGCGAGAGAGAGAGAGAGAGAGAGAGAGAGAAAAGGAGGTTCATCAAACCCAAGTTATCTCGCGACGAAAGTAAAAACATACAATCAAAAAATTGTTTTAAGCTAAACTAAGAATCCAAGGACAATTGTAAGTTCCCAATCTATATCAGACATTATTTGATGTAGAGAGTTGAGACTGCTAACACATTAAGAAAAGAAAAGTGCATGTTATCTTTCATAAATGTTATTGTCAAAATTGATGCCGGTTTAACAATCTAGGTGGAACTTTATGGTTCTGTTCTCAGGATAATTCTACAGTTGCATATCTAGTAGCATCAAGATGAGGGGAACAATGGGTCCAGAGGTTCTAAAATGCAGAAGCAACCACCATGGCACATTTTTCAACAGTGGATGCTATCAAAGGCTTCCTGAGAAATGGCCTTTCTAGATTCATCCACAAACCAAGAAATTCCAACAAAATAGTCAACTAGCCTGAATGCACCCGCCTGCCTGCATGCAAACAAGCACAAAAGCTACTGCAAAAGCACTCAACCAGTTTGAAACTCTTTAGGTTCACATGCTGACATCAGTCACCATGCCCAGCAAGCGTCATTCCACTTATTTGGACCCAGCTGCATGCCACCCCCGCCTCATATTTCATAGACAGACCAATGTGCCTAAGAGCTGATATGATACAAATCATACAGCAGAACTAAGCTGCATATTATGGGATGAAATTTCTCGATGTGAGGAAGGAAGCCATTCACCTCTCTTGCCAAGATGGATATCAAGTGAATCATCAAATGGCAACAAACCCTAGAGGAGGATGCTCTCAGAAATTGCAGCATATGCACAACATAATCCATCTGTCTCTATGCTGCATTCCCCATTTCAACCTCGACCTCTGCCATATCATAATACAACTATCAAAAGAAATAAAATTTAAAGGATTTATCACTGCACCTGGCACCATCAAGTGGTTCAAAAATATCGTGTCATTCCTGATGTCATGTTTATGTACCAAAACTTTGAACCAAAATCAAGAGAGAAACAGTGGGTTAAACCCTTAAGCTATGCTGAAAAGACAACTGACACAGCATGTCTAAAGATTTACAATGATTAGTGTAACATGCGAAAGATCACTCGATTTAAGGAAAAGCATCAGCTAGTAATCATGAATTCATGATGCACCACTGCTGCAAAAGAATTATTAAAATGAAAAAAATATGTTGATGGCAAAGAAAAATAGTTATCAAGGATTATAGTTCCACATAAAATAAATGGTAAGAATTGTCCACAAGCACTGAAAACAAAATAAATAACCCAATAAAATAAATTAGAAAAAACATTCTTTAAGTTAATCCAAGGTGGTAGAGATAAGCCAAACATGGTAGTAAGACATAGTTTTGTACATGTATTGCATAAAATACATTTGGAAAGAGGCTTTAGAATCTAAAGGTTTCAAGATTAGTAGAACTAAAACTAAATATATGAAATATAATTTTAGTAAAAGTAAAAATACAAATGAAGAGACAGTGAAGTTTGTAAGCCAAGAGATATCAAGGAGTAAAAAATTTAGGTATTTAGGATCATTGATCCAGCAAAAAGGTGAAATAGGTGAAAATGTGAATCATAGAGTTAAAGCAGGATGAATTAAGTGAAGAAGTGCTTTAAAAATATTGTATGATCGATGCATCCCACTAAAGTTAAAAGAAAAATTTTATAAAGCCACTATTATGCATGTTATGTTTATAGAATAGAGTATTGAGCAATACTAAAACAACATGTGAATAAATAACAAAAATGCGTATGTTAAAATGGATATGTAGTAAAATTTTAAAAGATAGAATTAGAAATACACATATATAAAAAATAATAAAAGTAGCCCCAATTGAATATAAAATAAGAGAAAACCGATTACGATGGTTTGGACATATACAACGAATACCTTCGGATGCTCCAGTTAGAAAGAGTGATCTTTTAATAGTCCATGATAATGATAGAGGTAGACCAAAACTAACATGGACAGAAATATTTAAGAAGATATAACTATTTGTAATTTGAGTGTTCACTTAGTCCTGAATAGAGCAAAGTGGAGGAAGCATATTCATGTAGCTGACCCCATGTAGTTGGGAAAAGGCTTAGATGAGTTGAGTTGAGTATAGCATAAAATACATTCTTAATATTTTCATGAGATTGTTAATGGAGAACATAGGCTTGTAAAATGGTGTTATACATACATGCATTGGTTTTCCTATGCATGTTCTATGATGATGAGGCTCAGAAGTACAAGCATGCATAAGTACATACATATGCACACATACCTAAATACATACATATGAATATCTATTCATATGTCTTACAATGAGAAAGTAGGGAGGTAAAAGGACCATTAAGAAATCCCTTCTAGTGAAGATTTCATTTTTCCACCAAAGTTTCCTTCTTAGATTTTTCCATTATAGATTTCATCATCCAATCTTTTTAATGGTTAGATGGATGGGAGAAGGGAAGAGAGACAATTCATCAGAATATTTAGGCTATGCTCATGAGGCTCATCACTCACCTTGAAGGAACTCAACAGCAAGTTTCTCTGGTTTGCTCAGAAATTTCTCAAAACAGAGAAGAGGAGAGATTTAACAGGAATTTAGTCTATGTAAGATTGTAGATTCTAGATGTTATAAGATTTAGATTTATTCAACAATTGAATGAACAGGATCCCATATGATATTTTAGGTCTTGCAAGGATAACAAAATACCTGATATTGCATATGGTAAGCAGTGGCAGAAAGTAAAAGAATTAAGAACCAAGAAGGAATGGAACCATGAAAAAGAAGAGGAGGTGGATTGAGAAGAGGAAGATCAATGACTTCAAAATATGCACAAAACTCCAATATTCACTAATTCTTAACAAGATATTACCGGCTATCAGCTGCAAATTATTTACAGAAAGTGCCAAGATCCCTAGTATAAACAAAGAAGAATATCAACGCTGTTTCTTGTAGATCAATACTTGATGTAAATTCCAGACTACGAGCAATGAGGGAAGAAAAGAAGCCATTTGATCTATAATTCCTCCCGGGAAGAGTAGAATGCTTGCCCTATGTATCTCATTCTCTATCTTGCACATATATCTTCCATTAAACATCATTTCATTTCATTGAAATGGCAAAATATTCCAACTCAGATTCCTCATAGTCTCTAAGCAGACAAAGTCAGAATAAGAGATGAAGCCAAATGATGCACAAACTAGAGAAGACCTAAACACTAAGCATGGGGCAAATTGCAAGGGATGAATAAATGATGTGTCAATGGTATGTGTGTGTATCATCTATGATATATATATTTGGAAGAATGATATGTATATCAAAGCTAATATTTAAGCACTCACACAGCAATCCAAATAAGGATGGTCCTAATTGGATGATTGGGAGCACATACTGACGATTCAAGCTGTAAACTGCTTATTGCATATTATTTGAATATTCTTAACCTATGTATATAACATGGCTTGTGCATCTAGTGAACAAAAATGGTCACTTTAAATAGTATGGCCAATGCATATCTTTTGATCACTAGATGTGTAAGCTAGAGATCTTTAGATCATATGAATTTCTAATGGTAAAAAGTTTGAAAAACAGTAGATGTAACCGCATCTAATTGCATAAATCATCAGTATCAGCCCTAGTTGCTTGGCTAGGATCAATATTATTTGGTCTATAGTACAAGCGCCTATATATTAGGTTTACTGTGTATTAGGATGACTTAAATAGTTTGAATATTTGCAACGTAAATTTAAGGATGCATTGGTGCAAAGAAATAATTTCATATATATATAAAGAAAAGAAGATAAAGGTAGACCGAGAAGTACATTAGAGGAAGTTATGGATTTAAAATCGTTGTCTTCTAGAAAATATGACTCTATATGGAGTAGAATGAAAAAAAAAAAAAAAAAAATTTATGTAGCCTACTCTAACTAGTTTGGAATCAAGGCTTTATTGTTGTTGTTGTTTGTTTCATACCCAACAGTTTAGATTATCGATGCGAGATTTCTATCTTCTGAATCTAAACCTAGAATCTGAGTGGAGATCTAGTAAGTTAGGCTATGCACCCACTTTACAATAAGATTCCATAGGAATGGGTTCATAATCAAGAGGCTACTTGTTTAGGTGAAATGTAGCTATATATGAATGGGCTGTTAGTTTTCTTCTCAAATCAGACTCAAATAGTCATACATAGAATAGTAAATCCGAAAAAAAATATAGGAATTAAACATTAACTAGATCTCAATTAGAAAAATGATTTAATCCCAGGGAAGCAATGCATTCGACATCATCTCGTATTCTTTTACTAACCTAATCAGACCAAAAATTCTATTAGCTTCGAATCACCACCAATTCAGCTCAAATGAAAGCAATTAAAACAACAGATGATTTCACTTCGACGACATCCCTAAGATTCCAATGCTTTACGACCACAACTCGAAATTAACCCCAAAACCGATTTAAGATAGAAGACAAATTCGATCACCTGAGGTATTATTCGACGCTGAGGAAGCTGGGAGAGGCTTCGGCTCCTCGCCGGGAAGCTGCGGAGGCGCGTGAACCGCAGCGACCTCGAGGAGGAGAGTTTGGAGGGTCGAAGGAAATAGAACGGCCGATATTGCATGACGATGGCACGGCTACCGCGGCGGAGGAGACAGCCATTTCTTAGGTTTCTAATTTTTCTTTCTTTTTTTTTTTTTCCCCTCGCCGAGCTCTCCCCAGAGATATTTGAAGACGGGGAGAGATTTTATTAGCGAAGAAGACGACGCGGTTCGCTGTCGCGTGCTCCGGGTTTTGGTTTTCTTCCTTCCAGACGCTACCGTAAACCCTGAAGGGACGCCTCGGAATTTTTTTCTGACGATATTGCCCTTAGTATGCCGCTGGATTTACCATCGTGGGAAGAGATTCATTTGATCACGTTGATGAAGGGGCTGAAATGTCCCTTGGTTGATATACATGTTTGCCATCAGAGTTGATCTCAGGGTGCAGCATCCTGTTGTGATGGAGAGGAGTGCACGTTTCCCTACTAAAGTTGTCGCATTTATTGATTTTATTTTATTTTTTAATCTTGTTGCTTGACCAATTTACTTATGTTCCTCACGAACTTAATTATATGTTATAGCTTAGCTAATGTTTGCACTAACTTGATTATATGTTATAACTTAGCTAATATTTGCACTCGCAGTGATCACCAAGGCAAAACAGCTAGCAACTATTTTATGGAGAACATGAAGTGGAGAAGAGGATTATTTATTCTTCATAGAATTGAATTTTTCAGATTCCATGGCTATCTATTTTGTAAAATACGCTTTAAGTATGGCAATTAGACAAGTGTTTTTATTAGATTCATTATTTTAAGATATAATGGTCACAGGATGGCATTGCTTACCTATCACATTCAATTTTTTAAGCTCCTGAAACCCTATGATTCACACGTAGTAACAAGAACAATCCTATAATAACAAATTTTGTGGAAGAAAATCACAATCTCTTGTAACTTGTTTGAAAACTTTCCATCAAATCTGAAAGGATGAGTCAGAGAGAAGAGAAAGAGATGGAAAATGAGAATGGAAGAGCTCATGATCCCTCATGCATGAAGAAATATATGTGTGTGTGTACACACAATTATAGTAGAGAGATCACGATTTACAAAGCATGAAAAAATCAAATTTTTGATAGCATGGATCGGGCTTGCTCTTCCTTCTTCTTCTTTCACTTTCTACCCTCCGAGACTCATTCTTGTACTCATCATTGGATCTAGCAAGATACGGAGAAATTGAAACTCAAAACGCATGAAGACACCATTGTGTTTTTCACAAGATGTCATCACATTGTTTTTACCAGGAAGATAACATTAACAGGAAAATTAATTGGATCGTGATCTTTTAATCTTACAAATGCCAATACAGGACACACTTGCAATGCTTTTAATTTTTCTAATCGTATCTAAAAGCACATAGCACATACAACAAGCCAGAAGTCTCAAATGCAACACAAGCCTTCGGATTTTGAGAGCAATCAATCAACCATCACTCGTCAATATAAAGGCTAGGAGGACGCAGGTCAACAAGAAAGTGCAGGCAATGCCAGCAAATGCCCGTATGGCCCATTGCGAAGAACTATGCCTCTCTTGACCTGCCAACTCCACCTCGTTTAAGAGCTTCCTTATGCCGTCAATGTCTGAATCCTTTGCCGCACGAGCAAGTCTGCTTTGGACCTCATCAAGTTTGGCAAGTCTTTTGGCTCTGGATGTGTCTTTAGCCGACCAGATGAAGCCAGTCATCCTCCACAAAAGGATGCCAACGTAGATTGCCACAACGCAATCGACGCTGTAATGGTGGCGCTCACGCACCTCTCTCTGGGCGCTATGCAGCACGAGTAGCCATAACAGAGCAGAGGTCCAGCCCCATAGGCTTCCTGAGAACAGAAAATGTATCAATATATTGGGTAACCATTTCAATCAAACAGACGTTTATGTAGATTGTCCTTAAATAAATCTGTAAGTAATATGTAACAACATGGATTTAGTGCACATAAATGAAGAAGTGAACGCCCTACCAGGAACACATATAACCTATATATATATATATATAAAGTATGCTTCATTTCACTATACACCATGGGACACAAGCAAACTGGATAGATAGATATCCATTGATTCTTAGGCAAGAAATGCATCCTCTACCCTGCATGTTCACTGGAAATTGGTAGATAGAATGGTAGAAATCAATAGCTAATGCACTGAGTTAGTGTGGCAGAGACGTTCCCCATAGATTGTAAGTTAGAACATTTCTGACAACTAGTTGCCTCAGATTGTCTTGATGGTTATGACATCGGACTGTTGATTTTTCTCCCCCATCACCAATTATTTTTCATTTTCTTTTTGTTGAGACACTCCACTAGTTTGAAGATATGGGATTTAACAAAAAGGATGTTAAATTTCAACATTTTCAAGATTACCTTATGTTACTAGATTGTTTTTAAAAAAAATAGCAACTTGCATTTTTTGAGTTTGATGAAACAAGTGATTGTCGTAACAAAAATCTTGACAGCAGAAGGTTAAACGTATGATACTGGAATTCAACATGTGCATCATGGATATATACTTCACCAAGCATGCTGATTTCATTCCAGAATTGGGTGTTTCAATTTCAAATAGTCCATGCTCTTGTTTAACAATGTGCATGCTTGATATCAGACACAGCTTCCATAAATAAGCTGCCAAAAGATGCAGTTGGGTGCATACTAAAACAAACAATGGGCAATGCAAAATAAAGAAGTTCAACCAGAAATATCTTTTATATACAAGTAAAGACCTCAGCTGTCAGGTCAATCAAGAAGCAGATTTCAGCAAAAGTATCTAGCCTGGAAAAGTCGCTAAGGGGTAAAAAGAAAGGTCAATCTTTATTTATGTCTTGTTCAGTCTTTAATCTACTGACATATATAGAAGATATGGAATACGCTACTGCAGAAGAAGTTCCAATAATAGCTTTATTGCGAAAAAAATGCATACGTAAGGTTATCAGCATGTAAAACAATGGTGAAAAAAGGATGAGTTGCACTATGAAAATATATATGAAGAAAATATTATATTCAGCTTAAAATAGGCAAATCAGATTAAATTATCAATTCATCATTAAATTCTAGTTAAGACGACACCACTGGTTCTGAGTTTAAACTGGTTAAAGAATCTAACTGCACTTTCAAAATGGACAAGCTAAAACTAAAGATAACATTGCCCACTTAACCATCTGTCTCTGAAGAAAGGGAATTATATCGAGTCCATTTAGAAATGTTCAAAATATTTTCTAGACGGATGGCATGTGCAACAGGAGTCAGCCATACCGTCCATGCCATCGCAGTCAGCACAGCAACAAGCATGTGGCCACTGTACATTAGGTCATTGCACCCACCACTAGCTTTCTTTAGCAAATGGTACCATTTAGATCCCTCTGAAACAGAAGGCCTCAGTATATCTACTAGGAAGCTCATGTGTCCCCAGTCTGGCCGATGCTCAGCAGGGTATTCTTTAACATTTGCTGAAAGACAAGCCAAAAAAAAATGCTTTTACTTCCATATCCAAGTCATTAACACGATGAAATATGATGTGTCTAAAGAAATTCAAACTTGGGACTGACCATAATGCATATCAGTCTGTATCAGCCTGCGAATGGCTCTAGGATCAGAAGCATATGGCTCGTAGTAATTCTGTGCCCAGGGATGAGGGTGCAGAGGAATTTGATATCGAGATGATGCACACCAAGGTCGGACTGATGGAAGAATTGTTGAAATGAATGTTATTGCACGAAGGAGTCGGCCTATGGCTAGAGTAAACAAATACCTCGTAGCAAATCCAAGGCCTGGAGCTTTAATAGAGTTAAAAAGCACAGAGAAGCCTAACATCATAAAAAGCATCAGATAATGATGAAGCCCGATAATGTGAGCTCTTAGTATATCCACCACCACCTGAGGTAGCTTCTCATTTAATGCTAACAGCAACCACTGACCCGTATCAGGAAGAGGAGAAGTGGATCTGCCAATTTTATGAATGTTTACAGCATCATAGTCCATTGTCTCAATATAAAAGCATAACAACAAAAAGAGTAACAACAACAACAACAAAAAGATTAGGCTTTTTGAAAAGCATGAGTGGTTATAATATCAAGAAATTTCCTTAAAAAATTTGCAAAAAATAACTTTCTAGAATAAACATAAATATGCGATAAGCCCCAATGATCTGGCACCAGAAACCATTTGATGTTTCTGAGGCAAGGCTTCTATGTTACTTTGCTGCAGACTGTGTTGCATTCTGGTAGCCTTGACATGTGGGATAAGATCAGGGACAATATGCACAAGGTTTGACATCGTCTTGAGAGATCATCAACATTGAAAGTAAGAATATGATATCACTTGAGATAATACCAGAGGTAGCCTAAATAGAACTCATAGAAAACAAGGATTAGTATTGCCAATCCAAACTGTCAGGGAAACAAGGTTGATGGTTATTGCTGCACTTATGGTAACTGCAGAGATATAGGGTTCATTTGGATGTACCATAAAATGATGATAATTAGATATTTGCATTTTTTTTGAAATTATAATTTTTGGTTTTATATTAGACATGTGTGGTTGTGCAGTGGAAATTCATTAAAACCTTAAAATCATAAAAATTAAAGATTGAATTCAATCTTTCCTCAACTCATATCCTTCCATTATATTCTTTTCCTTTAACAATCAAGCGCCTCCTGCTCAAATCTTGACCTTTTAAATATGTGAACTCCAATTCAACAAAAAGAAAGAATCATGATTTTGCCGTTAAAATTTCCAAAGGTCACCCTCAATAACAAAACAAAGCTGAATGGAACCACTACATATCAACAATATCCACTCCAAAGAAGAAACTCTTTTCAGTTCAGTCTCTAATTGGAGATTTTGCATATTTTTTTGAAATTATAATTTTCGGTTTTATATTAGACATGTGTGGTTGTGCAGTGGAAATTCATTAAAACCTTAAAATCATAAAAATTAGAGATTGGTTTCAATTTTTCTTCAACTCATATCCTTCCATATATATTCTTTTCCTTCAACAATCAAGCGCCTCCTGCTCAAATCCTGACCTTTTAAATCCATAAACTCCAATTGAACAAAAAGAAAGAATCATGATTTTGTCATTAAAACTTTCAAAGCTCAGCCTCGGCAACAAAACAAAAGCCGAATGTAACCACTACATATCAACAATATCCACTCCAAAGAAGAAACTCTTTGCAGTTCAGTCTCGAATTAGAGATTTTGCATTCTTTTTGAAATTATAATTTTTGGTTTTATATTAGATATGCGTGGCTGTGGAAATTCATTAAAACCTTAAAATCATGAAAATTAGAGATTGATTTCAATCTTTCCTCAACTCATATCCTTCCATTATATTCTTTTCCTTCAACAATCAAGCGCCTCCTGCTCAAATCTTGACTTTTTAAATCTGTAAACTCCAATTCAACAAAAGAAAGAATCATGATTTTGCCGTTAAAACTTTCAAAGGTCAGCCTCAGCAACAAAACAAAAGCTGAATGGAACCACTATATATCAACAATATCCACTCCAAAGAAGAAACTCTTTTCAGTTCAGTCTCTAATTAGAGATTTTGCATTTTTTTTGAAATTATAATTTTCGGTTTTATATTAGACATGTGTGGTTGTGCAGTGGAAATTCATTAAAACCTTAAAATCATGAAAATTAGAGATTGATTTCAATCTTTTCTCAACTCATATCCTTCCATTATATATTCTTTTCCTTCAACAATCAAGCGCCTCCTGCTCAAATCCTAACCTTTTAAATTCATAAACTCCAATTGAACAAAAAGAAAGAATCATGATTTTGTCAATAAAACTTTCAAAGGTCAGCCTCGGCAGCAAAACAAAAACTGAATGGAACCACTACATATCAACAATATCCACTCCAAAGAAGAAACTCTTTGCAGTTCAGTCTCTAATTAGAGATTTTGCATTTTTTTTGAAATTATAATTTTTGGTTTTATATTAGACATGTGTGGTTGTGTAGTGGAAATTCATTAAACCTTAAAATCATGAAAATTAGAGATTGATTTCAATCTTTCCTCAACTCATATCCTTCCATTATATTCTTTTCCTTCAACAATCAAGCGCCTCCTACTCAAATCTTGACCTTTTAAATCTGTGAAACTCCAATTCAACAAAAAGAAAGAATCATGATTTTACCATTAAAACTTTCAAAGGTCAGCCTCAGCAACAAAACAAAAGCTGAATGGAACCACTACATATCAACAATATCCACTCCAAAGAGGAAACTCTTTTCAGTTCAGTCTCTAATTAGAGATTTTGCATTTTTTTGAAATTATAATTTTCGATTTTATATAAGACATGTGTGGTTGTGCAGTAGAAAATCATTAAAACCTTAAAATCATGAAAATTAGAGATTGATTTCAATCTTTCCTCAACTCATATCCTTCCATTATATATTCTTTTCCTTCAACAATCAAGCGCCACCTGCTCAAATCCTAACCTTTTAAATCCATAAACTCCAATTGAACAAAAGAAAGAATCATGATTTTGTCATTAAAACTTTCAAAGATCAGCCTCGGAAACAAAACAAAAGATGAATGGAACCACTACATATCAATAATATCCACTCCAAAGAAGAAACTCTTTGCAGTTCAGTCTCTAATTAGGGATTTTACATTTTTTTTAAATTATAATTTTTGGTTTATATTAGACATGTGTGGTTGTGCAGTAGAAATTCATTAAAACCTTAAAATCATGAAAATTAAAGATTGATTTCAATATTTCCTCAACTCATATCCTTCCATTATATTCTTTTCCTTCAACAATCAAGCGCCTCCAGCTCAAATCTTGACCTTTTAAATCTATAAACTCCAATTCAACAAAAAGAAAGAATCATGATTTTGTCGTTAAAACTTTCAAAGGTTAGCCTTAGCAACAAAACAAAAGCTGAATGAAACCACTACATATCAACATTATCCACTCCAAAGAAGAAACTCTTTTCAGTTCAGTCTCTAATTAGAGATTTTGCATTTTCTGTTGAAATTATAATTTTTGGTTTTATATTAGACATGTGTGGTTGTGCTATGGAAATTCATTAAAACCTTAAAATTATGAAAATTAGAGATTGATTTCAATCTTTCCTCAACTCATATCCTTCCATTATATTCTTTTCCTTCAACAATCAAGTGTCTCCTGCTCAAATCTTGACCTTTTAAATCTATAAACTCCAATTCAATAAAAAGAAAGAATCATGATTTTGTTGTTAAAACTTTCAAAGATCAGTCTCAGCAACAAAACAAAAGCTGAATGGAACCACTATATATCAACAATATCCACTCCAAAGAAGAAACTCGTTGCGGTTCAGTCTCTAATTAGGGATTTTGCATTTTTTTTGAAATTATAATTTTTGGTTTTATATTAGACATGTGGTTGTGCAGTGAAAATTCATTAAAACCTTAAAATCATGAAAATTAGAGATTGATTTCAACCTTTCCTCGACTCATATCCTTCCATTATATATTCTTTTCCTTCAACAATCAAGCGCCTCCTGCTCAAATCCTGACCTTTTAAATCCATAAACTCCAATTGAACAAAAAGAAAGAATCATGATTTTGTCATTAAAACATTCAAAGGTCAGCCTCGGCAACAAAACAAAAGCTAAATGGAGCCACTACATATCAACAATATCCACTCCAAAGAAGAAACTCTTTGCAGTTCAATCTCCAAGAAATGGTGAATATATGCTACTTGAATTTATTATATTGCAGCATTGTTTCTAGAATTGATCATTTATTGACATTGCATTAATATCTTCTAATAGATCTCATTCATTTATTCAATAAGCCCAAGCATTGAGAGCATCCAATTCGCCAGAAGTATATGCAGGATAAGACTACCAAACACCATCTAAATTGCACCAGACTTAAAATCTATATATGACTGCACCAAGCATTTGTTTGTCCTTCTCAAGTTAAAAGCTTGAGTGCAATCTTTGCTTCCATTGTAGGAATGTGGTATGCTTGCTCTAGGTTGTCCCCGTAAGAGATCATTGCAAAGAAAAGGCCGTGTTTTAATATTTTTACATCTCAATCCCAGCCATAAAACCAGTATAAGTGCAATTTTGCACAATTTTTATTATCCTTTGGTATGTCAATTCCAATGCATTATCTTTATTAAAGGATTGCCGCTTTAGAACTGTAAGCACCAGGATCAATAATTAATAATTACAATTAAGAAAATCAACCGGTTATCATTTCGCTGCTTAATTAAAAATGCTGGTCGTACGTGCTCCTTGTCGACAGATAAATTCTTCGAACTCTAATGTTGCTATAATTATAAGTATCCACTTCTTAGTTCGACCCTCTACCAGGATAAAACCGATAAAACCTTGAGCAAAATCCAAACTTTACTCGATAGATCAGAAGTCTACGAAGAAAATTCATAAAAACCCCCAAAACCAAATCTTTCTAACCAATTTAAATATATCATAGAAAGAAAACACAGAAATAAAATAAATAGTGGAAATTTATCGATCTTTGTAGAGATATTTCTGTGCCTGCTACCTGTGCCAGTCGAGTCCGAGAACGGCGGTGACGAAGCGGACGGAAATGGCCTCGCAAAGAAAAGTGGCGAGCAGGAAGGCCAAGGAAACGAGGAAGGGGAGCGCCGCCCGAATCTCCAGCGACCAGTGCCGGTAGAAGGGGGCCCGAGCCAAGGCGGCAAGAGCCAGACCCGCCCAGAGCGCCGGCTGGAGGCGCTCGTGCCACGGGGGAGACACCTCGCGGAGGTAGTCCACGCCAACGTAGGCGATCGCCGCCACGCCCAAACCCCCATTCTCTCTAAGAAACCGCCACGAGGTGTTTGAAGTCGTCTCTGCCTTCGGTCGCCTCATCCCGATCTCGTGGCGATCGGGGTCCCGGCTCGTAACGACGGAGAGGGTTAGACTCCAAAGCCCTAATCTAATTCCGACCAAATCCCTGAGGTTCCGGCAGGCAGCGATGCTCCCGCTGGGAGACGATAATATATAATCGGAATGTACGGTATATCCAAATTTTGGGAGGGTTAGAGAAGTTAAAACTTAAATCCTATATTTAACAAAATATGAAAACAAACTCTACAATACGTGAGCCGTGTAGTCCTAGAACCTCCGTGCCAATGACTAGAGTTTAACCATAGTCAACACGAAATATTATTTAATTATTCAATAAATAATATTTCTATGTATTTACAAAATATTTAATATATATCAAATTATTAATTAATAAATCGTAAATCCATTGTTCCATCATTTTTACTATCAAATGGTTGCTCTAAACGCAATAACTACGTCACCGGCGTGAATAGATGAAGAGTTCAGGGTGACACAGATTATGAATTATAGTATTTATTTAAATATTGTATTAATAAAAATACAAATACAACTTTTTAATGAGTTTAAATTATAATTATTTCTTATCAATAAACTTGCTCAGAAAATAAGTATTTCTAACAAAGCATAATAAATACTTATAAAGCCATAGGCATGAATTAAAAATTTTAAATACCTACACAAATATCAGACCAAATTAAATTTATGTTTAACACATATCAAATATAAATATTAACTTCAAATTAAAATCTTCATGAGTAGTAATATATATTGTTGAGAGGTAAAATCGTCATTGCATTAATAACCATGCGAAGGGGCTAAGATCAGCCCTGGCCCCCACCTGCTACACTGCGCCCATAAAGAACGAGCTAACTAGTATGATTCGGCGGATCGAGCAACACATAGCTCGGTTTCCCCGAGCGATCCGTAGCTCGGCTTCCCCGAGCGACCCATAGTTCGGGGGAACCTGAGCGATCCGTAGCTCGGCTTCCCCGAGCGATCCATAGTTCGGCTCCCCCGAACGACCCATAGCTCGGCTTCCCCGGATTGTCCGAGCAATCCATGGCTCGGCTTCCTCGAGCAACCCATGGCTCGGCTTCCCCGAGCAATCCATAGCTCGACATGCACCTCCGCGGAACAAAACTATTTTCACGACCGGCTTATTTCTTTTGTCATATCTCAGCCGCCCTCGTGCTTCTGCTGCTCGAGCTGTGCTTACGCCCCAGCAGCGCGAACTATCTGTGCATTTCGGCCATCAAGGCCAGGTCGTCCCTCGACCGTCTGAACCAAGCCTTTCCGCGCCCCCGCGAAACCTGGCACGGGAGAGCCCAAGTCTAGTGTAACAGAATTCCAAACGATGAATCATATCGAGTCGTGGCCTAGAATCTATAATAACGGCCTAGGACCTACGCAGTCATCGGATCTCGGGCCATCAGAGAGCTCTCCCAGCCGTCGATCCTTCAATGGACAAGATACGGATCTCATCGGCCTCACAACAGCTTGATTCGAATCATCTCCGTATCCCAACAACCTTCGAACCTTTCAGAAGGCGCTCAAGATTCAGGTGATTGCTTATAAATAAGACACTCCCAGAGTCTCTCAGGTACGCGCAAGCTCCCGTACACAACTCCTGGCTCAGTCTCAGCATCACTCTCTCTTTCACTGCTCTCCCTTCTCTTTTCCGCCATTGGCGCTCTGCACGAGCTCCCGATAGGCCACCCCTGGAGGGACTCCCCAGAGAGATCCTTCTCCTCATTTCTGTTGATCGCTGATCCCCATTAACTTGAGCGTCGGAGGGTCTTCCGTGGAGGGCCACCCCCAACGCCTCTCGCGTGAGGGTTTTTTTGCAGGTCCGCCGAGGAGGAAGCCCGATCAGGAGACCGATCGCGCCCGAGTCATAGGACAGATTTCGACAGCTACATATATATATATATATATATATATATATATATATATATATATATATATATACATATATATATATATATATATATATATATATATATATATATTTTTCCATCAATCTATCATTCAATACTCTTGTTAAAGATGATAAAAAATTTATAAGAGTATTTTAAATTATTTTTGAAATAAATTTATTATTGATTTTAAAAAATTTTAAAAAAAATCAAACAATCCACGTTTGCAATTGAAAACCGATATGTTTTAAAGTTTAATCCAAAATCGGCTCTATGAACACTTCAAACCAAATCAATCTAATCCTATCAAACTATATTTATGTCGTTTGTGTTATGTTCTCCTTGAAATGCAACAAAGTTAAGGAGAAGATGTCAGATTCGCACATTGAAACAAACCTTATCATCGTTAAAATATTTCATGCAATACGCTCAACCAGAAGCAATGTTGCAAATGATGAGCGACTTCCTACAAGTTAGGTTCCGGATTACCAAATATGGCCTTATTAGTTATCAGACTGGCTACTTTGCACTCCGACATCGCATAGATCCTGCATCTCATGAACAACAAATCGGTATCATCTTATCAAATAATGTCAGGATCTCTGTTCAACTGCATGAAAAGTTGCTTGAGTTGTTTTTTAAACCAGTGCCAAAAGCTAAGGGTGGGATTCAAAGATTTTGCGAGGAAGGGGTTAAGGGGAAAAACATCATTTTTTGTGCCATTTCAGCCCCCCAAGCTCAGCCCCGTCAGCTGGGATGCTGACAAGGACGAACAGAAATCACCACATGGTGTGACGATTTCAGAATAAGTGAAATCGCCACATGGTGTGGCGATTTTACTTTTCTGAAATCGCCACACCATATGGCGATTTCAGTTCACTTGAAATCACCACATGGTGTGGCGATAGAGGTGGGCACTGGGTCGTGCCGCCCATGGCACGGCACGGCCCAGGCCCTGATGGGCCATGCCAAGCACGGCCCGGCACTGCTACAGTACCGGGCCGTGCCGACACGGCCCAGTTTACTAGGCCGTGCCGGGCCCAGAAATTTTTTTCTGTTGGCCCAGCATGGCACGGCCCATGACGGGCCTGGGCCGGCCCGTCGTGCCGGCACGACCCACCTGGGGCCTGGCCCATGCACAGCACAAATAAAAAAAATTATAAAAAGTATAATTTTTTTGATAAATTAAAAAATTATTAGGAATAAAGAAATTTTATTAATATAAAGCCACCATAATGGTGAGGGGTTTGACATAGATCTCTACCAGTTTATTAATTTAAAATTAAAATGGTACAAAAGGGAGGGGGGCTAGGCCTGACCTCTAGAACATAATACAATAAGTAAGAAGAAAAAAACAGAAAGATCGCAACCATCGGATCATCGCCGATCGGATGGATCGCAACCGTCGGATCGATCATCGTCGATCGGGATCATGGCTTGGATCGATCGCAACTGTCGGATCGTCTCCGATGGGATAGATCGCAACCGTTGGATCGATCATCCCCGATCGGGATCATGGCTTGAATCGATCGCAACCGTCGGATCATCTCCGATCGGATCGATCGCAACGGTTTGATCGATCATCACTAATCGGGATCATGGCTTGGATTGATCGCAACCGTCGGATCGATCATCACCGATCAGGATCATGGCTTGGATCGATCACAACCGTCGGATTGATCATCGCCGATCGGGATCATGGCTTGGATCGATCGAAGACGTCGGATCGTCTCCGATCGGATTGATCACAATGGTCCGATCGATCATCGCCGATCGGGATCATAGCTTGGATCGATCGCAATCATCAGATCGTCTCCGATTGGATAGATCGCAACCGTTCGATCAATAATCGCAGATCAGGATCATGGCATGGATCGATCGCAACCGTCGGATCGTCTCCAATCAGATCGATCATTGCCGATCGGGTTCATGGCTTGGATCGATCGCAACCGTCGGATCGTCACCGATCGAATGGATCGCAACCGTCGGATCAATCATCGCCGATCAGGATCATGGCATGGATCGATCGCAACCGTCAGATCGTCTCCGATCGGATCGATCGCAACCGTCGGATCGATCATCCCTGATTGGGATCATGGCTTGGATCGATCGCAGACGTCGGATCATCTCCGATTAGATGGATCGCAACAGTCTGATCGATCATTATCGATCGGGATCATGGCTTGGATCGGTCGCAACCATCGGATCGTCTCTGATCGGATGGATCGCAACTGTTGGATTGATCATCACCGATCGGGATCATGGCTTGGATCGATCGCAACCGTTGGATCGTCTCCGATCGGATTGATCGCAACCATCGGATTGATCATCGCCGACCGGGATCATGGCTTGGATCGATCCAAACATCGAATCATCTCCGACCGGATGAATCACAACCGTCGGATTGATCATCGCCGATCATGATCATGGCTTGGATCGATCGCAGACATCGAATCATCTCCGATCGGATTGATTGCAACAGTCCGATCGATCATTGTCGATCGGGATTATGGCTTGGATCGATTGCAACCATCGGATCGTCTCCGATCGGATGGATCGCAACTGTTGGAATGATCATCGCCGATCAGGATCATGGCTTGGATCGATCGCAACCGTCGGATTGTCTCCGATTGGATGGATCACAACCATCGGATCGATCATCTCTGATCGGGATCATGGCTTGGATCGATCGCAACCATCGGATCGTCTCCGATCGGATTGATCGCAACGATCCAATCGATCATCGTCGATCGGGATCATGGCTTGGATCGATCGCAATCGTCGGATCATCGCCGATCGGATGGATCGCAACTATCGGATCGATCATCCCCGATCGGGATCATGGCTTGGATCGATCGCAACCGTCGGATCGTCTCTGATCGAATTGATCGCAACGGTCCGATCGATCATCGCCGATCGGGATCATGACTTGGATCGATCGCAACCATCGGATCATCGCCGATCGGATGGATCGCAACCGTCGGATCGATCATCGCCGATCAGGATTATGGCATGGATCGATCGCAACCGTCGGATCATCTCCGATCAGATCGATCGCAATTGTCGGATCCATCATCGCCGATCAGGATCATGGCTTGGATCAGCTGGCTGGTGCCTAGGTGCACAGTGTGCTCCTGGCACCAGCCGTGCCATGGCACGGCCTTTGTGGGCCGTGCCATGGCACGGCCTACAAAATGGCCCAGTAGGGCCGTTGCTGGGCCGTGCCAAAACGGCCCTTCTGGTTTTGGCACGGCCCAGCAACGGCCCTGCTGGGCCATGCCATGGCACGGCCCACAAAACGGCCCAGAAGGGCCGTTTTGGCACGGCCCGTGGCCCATTTCTTGATGGGTCACGGGCCGTGCCGAATTTGAATTTTTTTAGTGGGTCGTGCCCGGCACGGCCCATTTGTTAATGGGCCGTGCCAGGCACGGCACGGTAATTTTTCTGGCACGATGGGCCTGGGCCGTGCTTGGCACGGCACGGCCCAGTGCCCATGCCTATGTGGCGATTTCACTTACCTTGAAGTCGCCACACCATGTGGCATTTTTCTCAGGCTTTTTAAGCCCGAGAGCCCGATTCTCTTCTTCTTCCTTTTTCCAGGCGTCCCGATCGGTCTTTTTCCCGATCTCCTGCTCGGCGGCAACCCCCTTATTCCTCCTCTTTCTCGGCGAGCTCCCACTTCTTCCTCCTCTTCCCTCTCACCGCCCTCGCCTTCCTGGTCAATTACTGCAGTGAGTGTTTTTTTTTTTTATAACCACAAATCTCATGCTCTAAATATCTTTGCATCATATTCATTTAATATGCTAGGCTAATGAAATAAATGCAACTAGTTATTCAGATGTTGATTTTATTGATAATATAGATGATTATAGAACAATATTTGGACATGTAAATTTTTCTTTTGATGGCACCGTCATTTCTTGGTTTGGCAAGAAATTACACAAGAGGCTAGATAAATTTTGATCACATTTTTTCAGATGGAAACTGTACGTGTTCTGCTATATTATGATGGATCAATTGAACATGACGGCCAAGAAGGGATACATTATAATCAACCTCTATGTAAATGTTTGAAATTGAGTACGGGAACACGCTTTGCTGAGTTAGTTGATCAGGTACATACAGTTCTAATAATTCAAGTACAGAGATATATCATCAGATTGATGTGGAGATCTCCAACATTGCATCAAAAATATGTGCTTCTTCCAATTGAGGACGACGACGATGTGGAGCATATGTTGACATTTCCCTCGAAGTTTCCAGAATATCGGTGTATTAAAGTTTATGTTTTAAAGGATGATGTTCCAGAGCCATATAGTGTTGGTCATATAGAGAATGTTTGTAACAGTTCTCCTATAACCCAGCAGCAGGAACAGGTTAGGACTCCAGTGGATTTTCCAATGATTGAGGGATTTATGCCAGCAGTACAGAGTGATGATGTGGTAAACAATCAGTGTAATATTGATAGTCAGGGAATGGAGTCAGACGAGAGTGAAGATGATGACTATTGGCCTGAACATGATAACTCAGATGAAGAGTCATATGGAGATGATATAGTTCATGAGACTGGCTTTAGTTCCATTCCTGCATATAGTCATCCAGAACATATTCCAACTCAGGTACATGATCATTGATCACCAAGCCTTTGCATATGAACAAGTACCAGAATTTTATGATGAGTTGAATTTGCATGATGGTGGATGTGTTAGTACTCCGAGAGAGTTACTCTTAAATTCTCAATTTTGGGATCCATCAATGACTAAGTTTGCTAAAGGATTATTGTTTAATACTAAAGATGAACTGAAGAGAGCATATGAAATGTATCACATCAAGAAGCATCGCACATATAATGTGGTGGAGTCGAAAAAACTATTCTGGTCTGTGAGATGTGCCTCTTCAAGTACTGCCCAACGGTATCCGTGGAGGTTGTGTGCTACCAAGTTGAAGAAGCATGAATTTTTTGAGATCACAAGGTATGAAGGGCCGCACTCTTGTTTATTCAGTAATTTAACTCGGGATAACAAACATATTACTTCTCGAGTTATTAGCCATGTTGTTCGACACATTGTGGAGAAAGATCTAAGTGTGAATATTGAAGCTATTATAGCAACCATTGAAGAACAATTTCACTATACAGTGTCATATTCCAAAGCATGGCGTGGAAAGAAGAGGGCATTGATTGATATATTTGGTGAATGAGAACCGTCATATGCAAAGCTTCTTAGATACATGCTTGCACTGCAGAATGCTAACCCTGGAACAGTTGTATGTTGGGATTTCTACAGTGAAGCAAGTTATTCTGAACGGGTCCTGAATTATGTATTCTGGGCATTTCAACCATCTGTTGAGGGGTTTCGGTATTGTCGCCCGGTGATCTATTGATGGAACACATCTTTATGGAAAGTACCGGGGGAAGATGCTGATTGCGATAGGCACCGATGCTGATAATAGGATATTTCCACTGGCCTATGCAATTGTGGATGAAGAGTGTACAGCTAGCTGGAGCTGGTTTTTGCTGAGGCTTAGGAGGCATGTTGTGAAAGATAGAAATGGCATTTATCTTATATCTAACCGACATCCTGGTATACTAAGTGCCATAGCTGATAATGAAATTGGAAGGGCTCCACCAAGAGCTTATCATCGATATTGTTTGAGACATGTTTGCAGTAATTTTAACTCGAGATTCTCAAATGTTTAGTTGAAAAGAGCAGTATGGAAAGCAGGGAGCGAACATCGCTTCGGAAGTTTAACTTTCTGATGGAAAGGATTAAAACAGTCAATGCAGAAGCTTGGACTTGGCTATCGGAGTTAGAGCCGGAGAAGTGGACATTGGTACATGATGGAGGCTTTTGCTACGGAACATTGACAACCAATCTCTCAGAGGTTTTTAATTGCGTGTTGAGGAGAGCTAGAAATGTGCCAATTACTGCGTGTGTTCAAATGACATTTCGTCGTCTCATTAAATACTTCAACACGAGACGCGCAGAAGCCTTAAGGTATGTACAGGAGAACCCTAATAACCTTTTCACTCCTCATATTTCGATTAAGGTTGCTGAAGGTCAGGCCAAAGCTAATGAGCACAGAGTAACTAGATACAACATGCAAAGAGCTACTATGAAGTCGTGACAAGGAGGTTCAGTAAAGCTCTCAAGGGTGGAGGCAACGTTCAGACTGTTTCTCTTAGTGACCGTAATTGTTCATGTGGGAAGTGGACAATATATAAATATCTATGTACACATGTGTTAGCAGTGTGCCAGGAGATTGGCATGGACTCAGCGGCTTTTGTTGATGAAGTATATAGTATTCGCTCCTACATTATTACCTGGGGTGGGGAGT
This sequence comes from Calamus simplicifolius, assembly GCA_900491605.1. NCBI lineage: Eukaryota > Viridiplantae > Streptophyta > Magnoliopsida > Arecales > Arecaceae > Calamus > Calamus simplicifolius. The sequence continues at coordinate 711,559 of UESW01004978.1, read as the reverse complement.
TCAACCCGGTACCACATGAAGATTACTGGTTGCAAACACCGATCACGTGCATACCTGATCGAGATCGTCTTAGGCCAAAGAAAAGAGGAAAGCCAAAGTCAACTCGGATCCATAACGAGATGGATGAGGTTCAGCCTAGAAGAACAACTCGATGTTCTATTTGCAAGCAAACGGGTCATTCCAGACGCCGTTGTCATAATATAACTGGTGGACCTTCAGGATCATAAATTTATGTACTCTTTAAGTAAAACGGCCATTATTGTGCCTATGATGTACTTGTCTTATGAACAAGACTATATATTGCTGCATTAATGACGTACTTGTGCCTATGATCAAAAATTTATGGATGCATTTTCTTTTGTCATGATTAGCATTTGATGACGTGAGTTTCGATTGAGTTTCGGTCGAGTTTCGATTGAGTTTTGGTCGAGTTTTGATTGACTTTTGGCAATTGATTTCTTTCTATTTCGCATTTGTCACTCAGGCAAATGCACAAAAAAATTCGGACTGATATGAGTTTCCGAGGGGGGTAAGGTAAAGCTGTGCTCCGAACGTGCCGATGCCCGATGACAGACAATGTACCATGAGCCATCGCCGTCGCGCTTCTCAAAATCTTTAGCCGCTCATCGTCCACTGGGGCGGCTACAGCCCGCTCGAGCTCCACAGTCAACTGTTGAAACCTCTCATGCTACATATAATATGACAACAAAAATTCATATGAAAGCTTATGAAGTTGAAAGAAAAAGATACCCCAAAAAAAATTTAAAAATAGTACCAGAAACTCATATGAAGTGCCTTCCCCTTCGTAGTCCCTTATACTATACTCAGAACGGCCTACACATATTAGAATGATGCTCCTAAACCAGACCATATAATCGGGTGTGCATGGGAATCCTGTTACTATAGGCTCTCCCATAATCAGATGCTGACGCCGTGCATTCCATGTTGCAATATAAGTCCCGTGCACGGCGTCCCATGCAACATTTGACCTCCCTCATCGATCAATCTAATGAAGATATAGCAACGTATCGCATGGACATGGAATAGACTGGCGACATCCAAATTGATGAAGTACCCGGTCCGGCAAATGCCACTCAACTACATCAAAACATATCAGCGGGATCCGTGCCATCCAAATATCTGAACTTACCAAGCAGCTTGAAGGTAAAATAGAGATAACTGCCGGCAAGTAAGGACACCATAAGAACTACATAGAAAATATTTAATTAATCCATAATCAACATAATGAATCGATCTAATTGAATTCCATATTACAACATGACATACCCGTTGCTCACTATCATCCAACACATCCAACTGGTCCCTATAAGCACGTAGTGTATGGGTTAGAATATTTTTCATGTTATATCTTACGTGCCATCTATACCCCACGGTGCACCTAAGTGCCAATCATCATCGGCATCCGAAGGTCTCGCCTCCGGAATCTCGAGTCTCGTGGGATGAAAAATAAGAAATCATTCCCATGCCCAAATCTGCATGTTTGGATAATTCAAATGTTAATTAACAATAAAAATTACCTCGATCTCAAATATAAGAATAAAGTGTTTACCTGTAGCAATGGGAGATATCCTCCGATGTCAGACTGGGTAGGGCTCGTAGCATGACATAGTGCTCTATATAAACCAGCCAGCGTAGCCGATCCCCAGCTAAGAGCGGCAAATGCTTCCAAGTCTTCCAGAAATGGCACATACATCAACTTAACTAAATTACCAGAGGTATCCAAAAGAATAACTCCACCAATGATTCGAAGAAGTTGTCCCCTCACGAACTGCTGGACAACCTCATCATCCACATCTTCGTCCAAGTGAAGGTTGCGATAGAATTGATCGAAGAATGCTAATCGAAAATGGCCTTTCGGAAATGCTTCGACAGGAGGTTCGACATCAAATAACCTCCCAAATATAGCCTGCCACTCTAGAATAGTATGGCGCAGATCTAACCCAGTAACAGCAGAACCATCAATCCGGAGGCCACTCAAAATACTAATATCCTGTAGTGTAATGGTCGCCTCACCAAAAGGTAGATGGAATGTGTGGGTCTCTTGCCGCCATCTCTCAACTAGTGCAGAAATAAGGCCAACATCCAATCAAATCTGGCCAATCTGATATATGCCAAACATGCCGACATGATCTAGATAATACTGTACTCGTGGGTGTGACATTCCCGGTGTCTCTTTCCATATATGTACGTCATGCCGACGACATCTAAGAACCGGTAACTCCTGAAAAAAAAATTTTCAATGATACATCCGCATTAACATAAACAAATGTAAATTAATTAAGGACTGTCGATCAATAAAACACACCTCGCCCTGAAATATATTGGTTGATCTATGCATCTGTTGCAAAGTGAGAATAGTAGGATCACGAGGCCCTAAATCTAAGACATTATGAGCCATGTCTGACATAACAAGTTAAAAGAATTATTAGCTGACGGTATATCTCATTGCATCAATGTGTTTATAAAAACACTTCAACATTATTACCCTTGTGTACGTCTATAAATGTAATTTAGTTAATAGAAGGCAAACAACTTAACATTTATAAATCGTTGAATCTAAATAGCATAATTAGATACTATAGTACAAACAATACATCTAGCCTCTTGTGTACACTTATAAATGTAATCTAATTTCTTACAAAACTAAGAAATAATCAATAAAATCAACATCTAAATAACTAGTTGCATTTACTTCATTAGGGGCAATGTAGATTTAATTCGATCAGCATCTAAATAACTGATTGCATCTAATTTTGATCCTCCCTTTTGTTGCAGATAAAACATCTCATTAGGGCCCATGACTGTCACAGTGCTTCATCCACGGCCAGTTGTTGTGACAGTCATGGGCCATTTGCATGGATCATGGCAAAACAGATTGGGGCCATTTGGATCATGCGTGCCACAAAGATGATGCAAAAAAAAACTTACTAGTAATCGACCGGGGAGGTGAGGACAGCGAGAGAGAAGAGGAGGAAGAAGGGGGAGGATGCAATAAGGCTCCGCTTGCCACCGACCAGGCTTAGAATGCTCGATCGAAACGCCGGGGAGAAACAACGCTTGGGAACGCTCGATCGGAACGCTCGATTGGAACGATTTTGAGAGAAGCTCTCGATCAGGAGAGAAAGAAGCTTCTCGCACACAGGCACCGATCGAGCTGAGAGCAACTTAAAAAGCCTGAGAAAATCGATACATCATGTGGTGATTTCGATGCCTTGAAATCGTCACATGGTGTGGCGATTTCAAGTTACTGAAATCATCACACCATGTAGCGATTTCAGCTCATTCCATGTCAGCACTCTAGCTGATTGGGTCGAGCTTGGGAGGCTGAAATGGCACCAGAAAAATACATCGGTTTGAAAAACGGCTCAAAGTTGCTTTGCTACGTAGAATGGGAGGATTGTGCTTGTTGACATGAGCTGTCGTGGTGCATAAGAATGCTTAAACGATGACAGGTGGTTGCACTGGTACCATATGAACCTGAGAGATATTTTATGCGGTTAGATGATGCCCTATAAGTACTTTCCTACCTCATTGCCTGTGAAATTTTATACAATGTTAATGTTTTGGATGTAATTTACTATATGTGAGGTTGGTTTTCTATAATACAAGCTTTCATGAGATTGAATTACTGATATTCATGTTTCGATGATCACCATGGGCCACATGAATAAGTATGAAATATTTGTGATATATATATATATATATATATATATATATATATATATATATATATATATATATATATAAACTTATTAATTTGACGCCGAAGTAGAATTATCATTTGCGCATCAATCATTGATATAGTAATTATGGTTTTTATCTTTAGATATTCTGGTAAGAAAAAGTGTATGATGATTTTTTAAAATTTCACCAATGATTTTTTTTGATTATTTTCATCTATCAAATTGGACTATAATTTAATATATATATTTTTTTAATAAAACGACGATATAAAGATTTTATATATGATAATTTTTTAAATTATTATTATGCTACAAATTAATACATAATGAGTTATAATGAATGTGCTACTTCGGTTGTTTCGTATGTGATGTGGCTGATCGAGCCACGTTAGAGTTGACGGAAGAAGCAGTTGATAGAACCACCGCCTCGACCTCCGACGCTCCCTCGGCCTCGGCCTCCAAGGCCTCCTTGGCCTCGACGTCCGGTGTCTCCTTGGACCTCGGGTCCCCTCGACCTCGGACTTCGTCCCTTCGACCTTTAGCTGCCGGTCTCCTCGGCCTCCGAAGTCCCCTCGGACCTCGGGTCCCCTCAGCCTCGGACTTCGTCCCTTCGGCCTCTACCTATCGGTCTCCTCAGCCTCTGAAGTCCTCTCGGCCTCGAACCTCAGGTCTCCTCGGACCTCGGGTTCCTTCGACCTCAGACTTCATCCCTTCGGCCTCCAACTACGGATCCCTTTGGCCTCCGAAGTCCCCTTGGCCTCGGACCTCATGTCCCCTTGGCCTCGGACTTCGACCCTTCGACCTCCAGCCACGGGTCCTCTCAGCCTTGGACCTCAAGTCCTCTTAGCCTCAAACCTCAGGTCTCCTCTGTCTCAAGCCGCCTGATACTATCATGTGGCCCACCAACCCTCCGCAGCTGCCACATGGCCCACTAACCATCTGCAACTGCACATGGCCACTACCCGTAACGATGCATGCCTGACACAACTAGGCCCACCTACCATCTATGGCGTCATGCGTGACAGGTGGTTCGCGGGGCAAGATACCTCTGACGTGCCCAACGTCGGTTGCGACCTATCTATGTCAGCCTGGCCACCTGTCCGCTATCAGACAACAACACATTGGGATTAGCCACCTTCTAAAAGTGGGAAAGGGGATCTTCGAACAGGTATAAGAACCCACACTCACAACAAAAAAAGGGATATGAACTCAAACTCTCTAGCTATTTCTTTACTAGTTCTTTTCTTCATTGTTCCTGAGTCGCTTACTTGAGTGTCGGAGGGTCTCTACCGATGCAATCGGTCTCCGAGGACTTTCTTATAGGAGCTTCTTTGAGGAGGAAGATCTCTGTTTCCCGGCGTTGGAGGAACGTGACTTGACGGCAACAGTATGCACATTTTTTTTAGCAATTTAAACAATAAATTGATACTATAATTTTTTTATAAGCTAACTTATTATTATTATTTTTTATCATTTATGAGTTGGCAGCGTGGCATTACCTTCAAACTAATAGGAACACTATGATATAAATAAAAGAATGCAAAGAATTTTTTCTTTCAGATTGATCAACAGAAAGATGGATTGATAATTGTATTGCTAGTCTAACCCACATTATTAAAAGAAAATATATATTTTAAAATAAGATTTTAATATCATAACACTAATTTTTCAGTAAAAAATTTTCTTAAATTTACTTGGCTAGTATATATAAAAGAAAATACTAAACTCAAATTTAGAATGAGATAAATTGAAGGCCGTTCATTATTTTAGTATATCCATAAAGAATGTTTAGGCTGGCAAAATAGGATAATAAATTTAAAGGGAATCTTAAGTCCAAATGTTATATCGGATCAGACTCACAAACTTCCTGTTTTTGTTCCTTCAAATGATCGTGATGAATTTCCCTTGCGCGGCAACCGTTGAATCTGTACGGTAATTTCCATCAAATGGACCCGTGAACTCATCGTTCTCCGGAGTCTAACCCGAATCCCATCATCGCGTATCCGGGCCGGCTTCGGTTTGACCTATAGAATTCATCCGGCCAGCAGTTTAAACCGAACCGTCTTTATTTGGCCGGGATCAACCCGGCTTGGGTCAACATCGTCCCGCGCCTCCGAACACCAGCGAAAGGACTCGCTCGCCGCCGCTCCTACGCTTCTACTCTTCGCCTCTGTGAAGGAGACCACAAGGCGAAAAGCCCCTACCAACTTAAACCCAATTTCTTCAATCTTCTTCCCTCTATTCGGATCAAAACCCTAGTGAAATCGAAGTCGAGCGCCAAAGATGCAGCACGACGAGGTAATATGGCAAGTAATCAGGCACAACCACTGCAGCTTCATGGCCAAGTAATCATTTCCATCTCCCTCCATTCCTCTCCATTCCTTTGATTTTTCTCTTGTTCTTCTTTTTGGTTGGTAAACTATTAGTCTTAGTCTGTTGTCAATCCTTTTTTTCCGCAGTTTTTTCGCGGATATTTAACACTTTGATGTTGGGCAGGATCACTACTGGGATTTTCTGTAGAAATCCATACAACGTTACAGGTATTTGCAATCGTAGCTCGTGCCCCCTTGCCAACAGCCGTTATGCCACTATTCGCGATCACGAAGGTCTCCAACTCCATCTCCCCAACTTTTCAATTCCACCTTACTAGTTAATACATAGTTCCTTTAAATCTACGTGAATTTTTGTACTGCATTCATGAGTTGTGCTTGGTTTGCCTGTCGGGCAATCATGTGCAGACGCAAGGAAGATTTTGATGCTTATATCAGATAAACATTTGGAAGAGGTGATAATGCTTTACCTTCGATAACAACTTTAGACGTATGAGGTTCTACAATATTAGTTTTTTGTTACCAATTTCAAATTGAACTACCCCATTCCTCTTTCCTTGCACTTGTTGAATACGTCTGAAAAAGCACCTTTGGAAAACAAGAAGAATATTAGTCTTGTGGAGAATGCAAAAGTATTACTCTATTAATGATATGACTTGATTCAAAGAGTAATGATAGTAAAAAATAGAGCTTTTGTTATGGAGGCTAGATCAACAAAAATAGCTTTTTATTGCAAACTCACCTTAGAGATTGGTTGATCGATCAATTTCTTGTTTTTAGTATTAAGTATTATCCTATACTGGAAGGTGGATATCAAAGCTTGTAATGCGTAGTTATTTTAAAAGTCTGAAGCCATACATTTAAGGTTTTAACTTATATCATAGGTCAAAGATTATAAGTATTGGGCTGCAAATAAAGTTTTTGTTTTTGTTAGGCGCATGTTCTTGTTATGTGAAATCAAAGTAGGAACGAACTCTAGTGTGTAAGGTTGTGAGAGCCCATGTTGGCATGTGTTTACTCTCACAACGATTGTTCATTAGGTAGGTCTTGGGTAGTTATACAAGAGGAAGAAGTTTAAATAATACCTTTTAGGGTCTCTTTTAGGGCTAACCATAGGCCAATCATGATGTTTATGATTGTGATTGGATTTGATTGAATTTGGATTTGAATCCTTAGCCGATGAGGATGCCAAAGCTTAAATGAGAGAAGTATACAAAAATTTGTGCTAATACATGTTTTTAAATTTCACATCGACTATGTACTAGATAGATCTTGAGTAGTCATAAAGGATCAAGAGATCCTGATAATACCTTCTAGCTAGCCTTTTTGTGTGAGATTTTAAGTTGTTGCAAAGGACCTTATGAGAACTTACTCCTTAATGCTTTGGGGTGTTGCAGAACTTTCTATTTCAATTGATGTTTTAGATGTGTTTGGTTTATTAGACAATCTCCCAAGAGGGAATCATGTACATCGCATTGAGTTTAAAACTACAACAAAGGTAAGATACATTATAATAGAAAGAGCAGAAGAGTTGGGGAAGAAGGCAAAGCATGATGACAAATTGTATTTAAAGAATAAAACACAATTCTATTTTCCTATGATTGTCCTCAAACTTATAAGTTTAGGTAAAGGGAAAGTTAGTCAAGATTCTTGATAAAATTAACTTGAACAATGATTTGAAATATGCTAATCATCAAGATGCCTCTAACCAAATCTCAATTTAAATTGACCTCGATGTATTTAATATATTGGTGAGTCTTAATTTCCTCAAGAGGGAATCTCCGATGTATATCCCAGATGGCTGTTCCTCAACCTTTTTGCCATGTCTTAATGTCTTAATGATTAGAATATATTATTTTTTGGGAACATTGTTTCCTACTTGAGTTTATATGTGTATTCAAAATCAGAAAGCTGTAAACATTTCACTTTTTTATACTGCAAAAGACATGCATTTGATGCCCCATGTGAACTCGAACGCATTTTGGGGAGTAAGCAAATGCCTGTATGTCTGGACACCTTTTTTTTGGGGGGTTTTGTCCAAATGTTTCATCAGAATATCTGGGCAAAGTCTGTTGCATGATCTGATCACGTTTCTTGTTTTGTTCTCCACTTTGCATCCCAGTGGTTGTGATCCTTGATCTCATTTGTTGCTATCAATGAAATGCTCTTAACCATAGCTTGCTTGAGCCCCCTTAGAGTGCCTCTTATGGATTGTCTAAACAAGACATGCATGGCTTTGTTGACAGCTGTCAATTATTGCTCTGCAGTTTTTTTTTTTTTTTAAAGAAAAATCGCTGCAAGTGTCAATAAGCTCTGGGTTTTAGGATCCACATAACTTACCAGAAGCTTTGTCACCTGCAATAAAAAAACCAGAGGAAGTGTTAGGAAGGAGAGGGAACTAAGATAGATGAAAGTGTCATGAAGGAGGAAGGAAGGACCACAAAGGAATGGACGGGAGTTGTTGGAAAGATTGAAAAGCTTTTAATTGTCAAAGGATGCAGCCTTATTAGGAAGAGAATTCTTATTCTAGGACCAGGGAAAATTACATAAGGCCTATTTGCTATGTTTAAAAATGACATTCTTGTTTGTTGTTATTGATTGGTTACAAAGAAAATATCATGCATTTCTTTTACCGTTATTGCACACATATCAATGTTCATAACATCTTGACTTGGTGCTTTGTGCAGGGGTCTTTTACTTGTATATGAAGACTATTGAAAGGGCTCATAAGCCAAATGAATTGTGGGAAAAAGTTAAACTGCCCAGAAATTATGAGAAGGCACTCGAAACTATTGACAAACACCTGGTATGCTACATTACACCACCGCTAATGCTGATAAATTATGTAGGTTTAGATTAATCTCCAAAATTACTAAGCAACATCATCCCTTTTTGTTTTGGTAGGAATATTGGCCAAAGTTACTTGTGCATAAAATTAAGCAACGCCTCACCAAAATGACTCAATATCGGATCCGTATGAGGAAGCTCCAGTTGAAAGTGAGGTACACATTTTTTGTTGGAGATTTTCTCGTCTGCTTCTGAGAGATGCAAGTTCAGTGGGTTTAGGTACAATTTATGATGTGAGGATGTATCATTCATGTTAGTAATTGCTTTCCTTTTTTTCTTTTGGTTTGTGTTTGGATTGATTTTATAACATTGGAACTGTCGCGTAATTGTTGTAATGCAATCTTTGATGTCAGTTGTTCGATCTTCTAAGCAGCAACTTTATTATTGATATTCTATATGAAGATATGTACAAGCAAAGTTTTATAACCAGTAATTGAGGGCATACTGTTTTTTTTGAAAAACTGGTACTGATACTGATGCACAGTATGGGGCTGGATCCTGCACCGGTACATTGTGTAGTGGTGATGGTTTTCTGCTGGAACTATGCCATGCCGCTCGTACTGTCTTGTTCTATCGGTTTTCAGAACAATGTTACGCCAAATCCTTATTCACACAGATTGTCTATGAGTGTTGGTGCTCTTTTTTATTTTTATTTTTGCTTGTAGATTATTTATTAGTGTTTACCATATTTTCCATTTGTCATTTGTTTTATTCAATGAATTTGTGCATCTTATAAATATATTGCTCGATATAGATCACACATGCAAGTCATATACGTGCATCTGTGAGCAATTTATGGTGGTACTTATAGGTGTTTGACATAAACTATTCTTTATTTCTTCATACATGTCTTTTTTCAATTTAGAGTTTATATATGGGTCTTATGTGCACTTGTCAGCAGCGTGTTCTTTTTATACAGTGCTTGCATTGTAAGATTGTCTTCCCTTTCCAACCAAGATATGAAGCATAGACCAACAATTTTGGTCTCTCTGGAACTTATTTCCAGGCAAGATCCCTAAGAGAAGTTTGTTGGGAAAAGGCTTAGATGAGTTGAGTTGAGTTGAGTTGTATCCCTAAGAGAAGTTTGTGATTCCATAACTTGCTTCCATGGTGTGGAAAATTGCCCTGCTTTTTGATCTCCACAGTTTGTTTGCTGTCCAGTTTGGATTTTGAAATTTTTTTAACTCCTCTGTCATCAGCGTGCTCAACTGCAAGTTGTTTCGTTTTCGTCTTCCATTTCTTTTCTTTCTTTTTCTTAGGGTCATTTGTAGGCATATTTTTGGTATCCTTTGATCTCAAAATAGTGGCAGTACCCAATTTATAGTTTGAACATTAGACATCTGGCTTCTTTTGTGGTATTTTTGGCATTTTCAAAATTCACAAATTGTTCTCTAGTCTAACAGTTTTGCGTTACTAAGCCCATCAAATACTTTTTTAACCCAAATCTTAGTTCTCCGATCTTCTTTCTTTAACAAATATCTGATTAAGCTGCCCTTATCTTGAACTTCTTGCACCTTCCTTGACAATGTTCTAGTGTAATAACTTGAATTTCATGCACTTGAAAGAAAAATCCTTATTCAAGTTGATAACTTGGGCACGAACTATCTAGTAATGATACTATTCTTTTAAATGAAATGGTGCAACACACTTCTTTAAATGTGGAATTTGTGCTCCTGCTCTTGTGGTTGAATCACCTTTCATCTAATAACTTAAGCTGATTTCAAGCACTTCACAAAAAAAAGTTGTCCTCACAAAAGGTATGAATGCCACATGCAAAATGATGCTGACATACACTGGGGGTATGTTTGCTTGCTCGTAAGTGGTAAGCGTCAACTATGTCCAAACTTGGGTTCTTGGAACTTGAGTTCTAATCAGGTGTTCGTTTTATAGTACTGAAAAGTTTTTTCTACTTCTGCTATTTGTTTTGTAGGAAGTTGGTGGATAGAAAGTGCAATTTTTAGACATCAAATCATTAGAATATCAGTATGATATTTGCTTAAGTGGTTCGTTTTGAAGGAGGGTGAATGGAATTGTACTAAAAGCAGCATTAAATCTTTTCTTAGCTACTCAGAACTTGGATTTGGAGGCCCACCCCACCCCCTAAAGATAAAAAATAAAAAAAAATAAAAACTTGGCCTTTTTTGGTGAATCAGGAGCTTAAATTCCAGGGTGCAGGTTTGGTCATGGGAAAACAAATGGTTGGAAGTACAAAGTTCTGACTGAACTTGAGTTTGGGCCCCAGCTATGAGGGAAATGAGTGGTCTCATCCATGAAGGAACTACTTTTTGTCAGTAACATCAACCTGCTGAGCATTTTGTGGTTTTTAACCTGCAAACTGCTATACCATCTTCTACCATTGGAAATAAAATTTAATACAAGAATGAATTTATTTTTTCTTATCAAACTTCTGGAAGTACATGTGAAATTTTGCGTAATCATCAAATATTTTAAGATGGGAAGCATGCGATAAGGAAGATGTTTGTTCCATCTTGAGTTTCCCCTTTCCATCTTACATAAAATTTCTCTTTCTTTTACTCATGAATTTTAACACAAAATGCCTTCATTTCAAACTTGCTTGAAAGAATATAAGATCATGTGAACTTGAGAACACTTTTGTCAGCCCATCTTAATAAGAAACATTTGATGACAGATCCTGAAACCCTTGGTATAGGGAAAATTTTAAGCAATTGTGATGTGAAGCTGATACCATCTCCATGTTATTGCTGGAGCAACTCTGGTTTGATGTGTCTTTATTTCTTACCAGCAGCACTGAATTTTCATCCATGGTTACTTTGCATCAATGACACAATATATGCTACTGAAAAGACTTGTTAGGTCTTCTTATTATTTTAGAATATAATAGTAGTACTGCAAAGTGGTTGTTGCTATATATCTTAAATTTGCTGGTTGTGATGGTCACCAAAATTCATGTTATTTAGTTTTAATTGTTTGCACAATGTGGTTATGCAATCTTAATATTCTGGTGCAACTTCTTTTTCCTTTTAGATACTCAATTGTTGATTTTTCCCCTTTTGTTTATAGGGAGAAGATCATGACAGTGCCTAGAAAAGAGAAGAAAAGAGAGGCTAGGAGAGAGGAGAAGGCTGAAAAGGCCGCAGTTCTGGATAAGGTCTTCATCTTACAGCCTTATATACATTAAAGTTTGCCATCCTGTATTTGCTGTATCAGTTGTTAATATTTATTATTATTATTATTTAAATTTATTTTTTGTAGAGCATTGAGAATGAATTGTTGGAACGTCTGAAGAAAGGTGTTTATGGTGACATTTACAATTATCCTGTTGAGGCATATAATAATGTCCTTGAAATGGAAGGACTACAACCCAGTGGTGAAGAAGAAGATGAAGTATGGTTTTGTATTGCCTATTCTATTTTGTGACTCATTCTTTTGTTTCAGTTGCCGCATGTAACTTGTGTACATGATTTTGAGCAACCAGGAACATGAAGTGGAGTATGTTGAAGGCTATGATGAACTTGAAGAGGAAGAGGACATTGAAGATTTTGGTGGTTTTGTAAAGGACGAGTCATTGAAGGAAGATGATTATGGTAAAGAAAATTCAGATTATTTATAATATTGTACTGAATATAACAAAAAAAAGAATTTTTTTTTTTTACTTCTCAAGTTTAGTCATTTTCCACTGCTGTTAAGCTGCAAGAACTGGTCATCTTCACACTCCAAATGTCAAGTCTTGCGGCCAATGGTGATTTTGGTTACTAAAACTGTTGAAAATGAACCTGTGCATTACCTAAGTGATTAGAATAGATTATCAATTAAAGGATGCAAACATAAATAGCCTTGAGCTATTGGTCTACTAATTTCCATTAAGCCGCCATCAGGAAGAATTTTAAGGTGGAGAAATTGAACAGCTCTATCATTCAATTAGCATTCCTACATTGTTGTAGTCTCTATCTAATTCATGTTTATCTGTATGCTTGTATTAAGTAACGTCATGTGTTGGTGCAGATGACATGAATGGAGATGATGAAGAGATGGATCCATCTGATCAACCTATTGCAAAGAAAATACGAAGAGGATCTTGGTCTGATTCAGGAACAAAGGTGAAACGAAGGGGGAAGGTGCTTATTGAGGTAATATTGGTATTCTTATCATCGTTCTGGTATTGTTATCCCTTCGAAAGTCATAACTGATAAACCAGAGAAAAATTCTTGAAATGGACCTGACTTATCGAAGCTCTATTTTTGTTCATTCCACTTAAAAAGAAGTATTAAATGATGAGTGAAAACAACAATATTCTCGTAATTGCTACAATTACTGGATCTCAGTGAAGAAATAGAAAAATATGATGAAAAAGAATTGCTCAGGGATCTCTTCAGACCTTTTCTAAAAACCCCCCTCATCCCCTCTCCTTGTCTCCCCTCTTTTCGCTATTGGTGAATCCTCCTTTCACAATGACAGGTCTTCTATCTAGAACCTTCTCTATACAAGCAGGAGTCTTTGCTATATCTGGAATACCTCTTGTTCCCACCGACGCATTTTGACCTGTCACTGTTAGTGCCATTGTTGATTTCCATCTGATGTAGGATTTGAACCCAACTCTCTCCAATGGGAGTTAAAAATTGCTCTTTACTAAAATTGATTATGATCTTGAAGTTCTTTTGCAAGATTTTTTATTTTTAATTAAAGGTGAGCATTGCTAGTGATCCAATCATAGGATTGGATCTTTTAGCTATGTAAAGTTCTAAAAGTTTATAAATCATTTTTTTTTAAATTTTAGTCCTAAATGTTTGTAAATCATTTTTTTTTAATTTTCTCTGGTTAAGCATTATTATCAATGCTGAAGTTGAATCAAAAGTGTACCTGTGGGCTATCACAGAAAAAAAGCAGTCTTGCTGCACTGATGGACTAGAGTTTCTTTTATGGTGACAGGTGGAACGTGACGAGGATATGGATGATGGACAAAGGACACACATGTGAGCTTAAGATGAATAGATTCGCTCATTCACATTCATATCTGGCAGAGCTTGTATTTGTATCATTATTAGATGTCCATTGGGTTACAGTAAACAATTTACAGAAGCGGCAAGATGGCAAGCGTCCACGCCTTAAAGATAATTTTTTAAGGGAATCTTGGGGATGAATATTTTGATGAGGTTTATGTAGCATGGATCAAAAATATTCACGCACATTCTTTTAGGATGTATAATTTATGTTTTATTGCCTTTGTAATTTTCTTGTCTCTTTGTTTTTTTGGGTAAAAATTGACCTTTGGTTCAATGAAACATTTGTTGTTGTGGAGAACTCGGCTGGAGTCGAGTCTGGCAGTATCTCATCTGGTGGTGGGATTGCATCTCAATGGATAATTGGTAATTTTAATTAATTAATTTTTGATAAGATATTTTTAATTGAGCCAGAGCTCGAGTTTAAGGATTTAGGATGTATGTTCTGAATCTGAGGTAAATGGCTCAATAAATCAGAGAGCAATTACTCAATATTTAGTTTTTAGGGGGAAGAATTCTTGGGCCAAGTTTGACACGTTTTAAGGTGTGGTTGGATCATGGATGAAGGATTTATGGAAGGGATTTTATTTGAATTAAAAATTTTAAATTTTGTTAATTAAAAATTTTGTTTGATAAATCCTTCAAAATAATTGTTGATAAATTCTATTTCTAAAGGCATCCTTTACAAATCCATTCAGTAGTTAAATTATTTAAATTTATTATATGCTAAAATATTAAACAAATATTATAAAATTTTATTTACATAAATATTTATTTTATTCAAAATATTAAGATTTTATTATTAATATTAAAAACATCATTTATGAATTAATAATTAAAATATTACATAAATAAAAAATTATTAAAAATAATAATATTGTCATATATATTTACTAATATATATTTATTAAATTAAACTAATTACGTAATTAAATTAATATTTAATTTATAATTTACGTAATTAGATACTATTATAAATAATTATAAATAGACTTTTTTAACTAATAAAATATTATAATAAGAACATAAATTTAATTAGAAACATTTTAATATTATTTATAAATATTTTTATTTTATTATCAATAAAAATATTTTTAAATAAAAATATATAGTGTTTATAATAAAAATATTGAAATAAAAATATATGAGTATTATTAACACAAATATTAAATTTTTATTGCAAATATTAATATTTACTTAAAAATACTTATATAATTATATAAATTTATATAAATATTATAAAATAATATTTTAGAAAACTTTCATCCTTAATTTTATGTTTAAGATCAGTGATTCAAACAAAAAAATATATAAAATATAAAATATTATGATTTAAAATATTGCATTTTAAAATTTTAAAAAAAAATTAAAATGCTTTCTTGACTATAGGTGGCGGATCCACTCCATTTGCGTCTTCACTGAGTCCGATCAGCAACCATCCATTTGCGTGGGTCTCACTAATCCGCAGAGCAGAATGTTTTGGCGGGTATCGCCATCGGTTTGATCATCCACCATTGACCAAAGAATAAACGGTGGCAAGCGATTTCACGTGGATAATCTGTGTACGTTAAACTGGAATCCTACGAGTGGGAAAGGAGCACGGGATTCGCTGATGCTTTGGTTCAATGTGCCAATTGGTTTTAGACTTCTAAATATTCAAAATAACGAACACATAATGTTCTTGAGGGGCATCAGAACGGCGGTCCATTCCCGCCAACAGCTCAGTTGGGGGAACCCGCAAATACCACAAATCTTGTCCAAGAATTTACCCATTATATAAGCCTTCATCATAATTGCCCGCAGAACTCAAGAAACACCTCCCTCTTTCCTTTCTCCCACTTATCAATGGCGACGCCAAATCCTCTCCCACTTCCTCTCCCCACCGTTCTTGTCCTTCTCGCGCTCTTTTCCCCGCTGGCGAACTCGATCTCCGATCAGGAGCTGGACGCCGCGATATCCGCCCTCCGGTCGCGGGGCTACAAGCTCTTCGGCAACGCCATCACCGCCTCCAACCTCGGCTTCGACCTCCTCCGCCCCAACTCCTCTTACACACTTTTCGCCCCCACCGACTCCGCTCTCTTCGCCCTCGACATGGCCTCCTCCGCCACAGCCTATGTCCGCGCCCTCCGCCACCATGTTGCTCTCGGTCGCCTTTCCCTCCCCGCCCTCCACGCCCTCCCCCCCGGCTCCCTCCTTCCAACCCTCGTCCCCCACCGCGACATCGCCATCTCCCACCGCGGCCAGTCGCCGGACTCCGACTTCGTCACAGCTAACGGCGTCGACGTCGTCCTCCCCGGTATCTTCTTCGGCCAAGAGGTCGCCGTCCACGGCCTCAGCGACATTTTCACCTGCCGCTACCACGAGCCCTCCGGCCGCCTGGTTCCTCTGCCAAGATCGCCTTATCCTCATCCCTTCCATGTCCATCCGCCGACTCCCCGAATCTGTGGACCCCGGCACCGTCTCCATCCGCTGATATTTTACCGATGGTGCCTGAGACGCGAAGTCCGCTCCAACTCCGGCATCGAGATCCACGTTTTCGGCGGCAGTTCCCCCGTCCATTGTAGATGGAATCCAGCCACCGACGGAGCCTGAATCGCGCTGGGCGCACCCAGCGGGATATCTCCGGTGATCGGGATTCCGACAACCGCCGAGATCTTGTCTCCTCGACGGAATCCACCGGAAGGTATGTTGATGAGTTCTCCTACGGAGATCGTGACACCTCGAGGGAATCCGCGTGAAGGGATCCCAGTGAGTTCTCCCGCGGCGAGCCCTTTGGCGACGGGGTTTTCTTGGAACGGCGGAGTTCGGCTGAGTTCCGGAATCGCCGCATGCGGGGAGACGGCCATAGGGGAGGAGGGGTGCGGCCTCTTCGCTGGACACCGTGGCCGTCCACGTCGGCGTCCGCACGCCAGCGACGACGCCCTTTGATCGAGGATAAACCAGTAGCTCCATCTTTTGTGTTTCTTTTCCATGTGACCGTGACCTTACTGACATTCACAAGACCTATTAAACCTTGTGTAAACCTGAATTTGATTCGATTTGTCGGATTTCCAGGGAAAATATCAATTTCGACACGGTAATTCGGTTTCCTATCGTTTTTGGCCATGAAAAGCATGTCATTTTGTTTTTCACTTGATCTTATACAGGGAGGACGATGGAAAGATCGGCTTTGTTTTTGTATTGATTGTTAACAAATGAAAATAGGAGAGAGAGATAAAGTGGAGGATGATATGCAAATTATTAGAGTCATAATTATTAGATAAGTTTGAGGAAAAGATAGTACTCGAGATAATCTTATCTTTTTGAATTTGAATGTATTTAAGAAGATGCTGTGGCATAGAGCACTGTTCTTAAGAGTAGATTTGCGTCTTTCGGAGATAATATCTCGGTGCAGAAGATTAGAGCCCACGACTACTCTTCAGGATACAACAACAAAGTCTTCTAACATGCATGCACACACTAATGTATCAGAAGAGGATGAACAACCGAGATGATTTCTGTCTCTGGATAAGATGGAAGAAAGAAACATAAAGTTTGAATGAATTAAACACTGGCATTGCTTCGAATATTTATAAGAAAGCAAGCACCGGTCGAGAGCGACGAATCAATCCAACATGACGATTCAATCCAACGAGAATGACGATTCAATCCAAAGGTCAATCAGCGTCCAACAATGGTAGGTCAAACAAAAATAAAAGGCTTATTACGTACGTAGAGACGTATAAGTAAAAGACGGTCAAAAAGAAAAATAAAAAACTTATCCTACCGGTTGAATAAAAAGACTTATCCTATCGGTTGAGAACAACGTATCAGATAAAAGGACTTATCAAGTCAAAAGGCTTTTGAATTTTGAAATATACTAGATTTCCAACAATCCCTCATATTTCAATATTTAAAAGATGACAAACTTTGGAAGGAACTTTAAGAATGTAATGCATAAGCCATGGTGTCTATGTGACTATGAACCAAGCATAGAGAAAATAAGTGTAATCCATAAAAGGTTGGTGAAACTAAGTTTCAATGAACCAATCCTCTTTTATTGGATCATTGACTTATACTCACATTCCATCTCTCAGATTTCGGTTGTTCAAGCGGGTTGACACGTTTCGGCCATGCGTCTACCTAGATATTCATGAGTGCTCTAGAGATCTTACCCAAGTCTCATAGGAAACAGCCACCACCTCCACACTCATATAGGTAGATTGTCATCAAGTATACACTGCAATTTGTATACCACCCAAATTAGGCTATGACATCCATTAAGAACTTCACATATTAGTTCAACCTAAACACTGCAGAATACTATCTCACACCATAGAAAGGGATTTCACAAGATAAATAATTATAATAGTATACTCTAAGTTGTCTAGTGAATTATTTTCCCATATGAACCTTCTTTCCGGAATCTTCGTTCATGAAGGTTGGGTTACCATCACTTCAACTTTTGATCTGGGTATAATCTCATTTCCCTCGATGTATTGTTTACAAGCTTTTTGCTTAGAGGCTTAGTCAGAGGATCGGCCAAATTCAACTCTAACCTTACATAATCCAAGGATATTACTCCATCATTAATAAGCTGCCTCACAATATTATGTCTTAGATGTATATGTCTATTCTTCCTATTATAAATTTTGTTTTTAGCTTTAGCCATGACAACGTGACAATCACAATGTATAGACACAGATGGAGCTGGTCTCATCCAAATGAGAAGATCTACCAAAAGATTCCTGAGCCATTCGGCCTCAGTCCCATCCTTCTCCAAGGCAATAAACTCGGATTCCATTGTAGACCGAGCTATACATATTTGCTTAGATGATTTCCATGACACTGCTCCTCCTCTAAGGGTAAACACATATCCACTCGTGGATTTCATCTCATCAGAGTTTGAAATCCAGTTAGCATCACAATACCCTTCTAATACTGTAGGGTCCCACAATACATTAAACCATAGTTCATGGTTTCTTTCAAATATCTAGCACTCTTTGTAATGCAATCCAATGATCCTTATTAGGACATTGGGTATATCTGCTTAGTCTTCCTATAGCATAAGCAATGTCAAGTCAAATCACCATTGTTTATCTCTCTAAACACCAACTTCATTATTATTAAAATTTAATTAATTAAGTCACTTTGGTGAACATTAATTAATATAATTTAATAATATTAGTGCCTTGGATTATGATGATTTATTTTTCCATATAAATCATGAGCACATTCAATAATCAATTAATACAAATGAAAAGATATATATACTATCAACATGAAGTCAGAAGGAAGTCAATAAATTTTTTTATTCTTGTACGGTCACCCGCGCGTCTTTCGCTCGATTTTGGTGCTTCATCCCATAAGCCAAAACCCCATCTCCATCGCGCTCATCGCGTGTCATCTCTCCAATCTTCCTTCTCAAGGAGAAAGACAGAAGAAAGAAGAACAGGAAAGAAATACATGCCCTCTAACCTCATCGCACGAGAGAAAGGAAAGGAAAACGCGAAATCACCGTACATTTTTGAAAGAAAAAATCACGGCACATTTATGAAAAAAATTATGGCACAGATTTTTTTTTTTTTTTTTTTTTTTAAGCCTCAAACCGAAGACCTCAGGTTTAAAACCTAAGACTTATCCACCATGATTAAACACAATAATGCCTTATCCATCATGATTAAATGCAATAAAAAACGTACGTTATCTTTTTTTAATTTAGAAGATCATCCTCTTTTTTAGGTTTAAAATCAATCAAAATATATGCTATATTATAAACATCATGTGAGCCCGCCCACAACAGATCTAGTGGTGGGCTCAAGGGGAAGAGCCCACGGGATTGGCGAGCCAGGACGGGCGTCGCGGATGCAGAGCTCCAAGAGGCCCTTCAAGAAATGGAAGCCGACGAACGTTTTGAGAGCAGTTTGGGCAGTGGGTCGTCCGGGATGGGCCGTGGCCTGCGCCTCGCCTATAAATCCTGGGGCTGCACTCCATTGGGAGGTGGCCTTGCCGTGGTGCATAGATGGCGTCGAGTGGCAGCAGCGCGAGCGAGGTACCGAGGAAGGAAGCGAGCGTGCTCAAGGGGCACGAAGGGGCGGTGCTGGCCGTCCGATTCAATGGAGACGGCAACTACTGCCTGAGCTGCGGGAAGGACCGCACCCTCCGGCTGTGGAACCCCCACCGCGGCATCCACATCAAGACCTACAAATCCCACGGCCGCGAGTCCGCGACGTACACGTCACCTCGTACGATTCCTCTCTCTCCCTCTCTTCAGCCCATAACTCATAATTTCTTCTTTAATTATAGTTATGATTTTATAACATGAAATTTTATCCTAACGAAGGGATAACGCGAAGCTATGCTCGTGCGGTGGAGATCGTCAAGTGTTCTACTGGGATGTCACGACGAGCCGTGTTATCCGGAAATTCCGCGGTCATGATAGCGAGGTTGAATAGATTTCTCCTCCTTTTTATCTATTTTCTCTTCAGTTATGTTGTATTTATATTTTATTCCCAATACTCAAGAATTAGGGCATTGGTGTGATACGTTTCCCTTTCTTTCTGAAAATTTGGACATGATTATAGCTGCTGAGTATCCAGATCTTAGTCTATCATCTTTTGATTTCACAAAGTTTTAACAGTATAAACTATGGCTCAGAATAATGAGGATAGCTGTAGAGAAATTAGTAATGTAGCAGAATTTTTGGTTTCATCGAGATTATATTGGTACTGCAGCTAAACGTGATGTTTTAACTTTAATTTACTTGTTTAGTTTTATTTGTTTTCTTAGATCAATTCTGTAAAGTTTAATGAGTATGATTCGGTGGTTGTGTCGGCTGGCTATGATCGGTCAATACGTGCATTTGACTGCAGATCTCAAAGCTCAGAGCCAATTCAGGTGAACTTCTTTTATTTAAAAAAAGAAAAATTCTCGCAAGTTTCTTTTTAGAGTTCTGCATCATTCTTACAAATATATTTTTCAGAGGGACTTTTGATGCAATAATAACATTGCTCCATTGTGGCCTGAGTGTCACAAATTTGAAATATGGGAACAGTCTCCCCCCATGTAGGGGCAAGACTGTGTATCCCTCCCACACCTTACAGTGGTGGGATTGTGCGTAATGCCCTTTTTTTAGCCTTCTTTTTCTCTCTTTATTGTTTTGACTCATTTAAAGCTTATGGTTTTTGCCTTAGATTATTGATACATTTCAAGACAGCGTTATGTCTGTCTGTTTGACAAAAACTGAAATTATCGCTGGAAGTGTTGATGGTACTGTTCGCACATTTGACATTCGGATTGGAAGGTGAGTATGTTTAGCCCCACAATAACAATTAAATATATTTCTATGTCAAAAAAGCTGTTTCTCCAGTATAAGGTTCACTTAACCTTGGATGTTGTTCTAAAAGTTTCTCTTTATTCCATGTACTAGAGAACTTGTTGACAACCTGGGGCAGCCTGTAAACTGTATCTCATTATCAAATGATGGCAACTGTGCTTTAGCAAGTTGCTTGGATTCTACCCTACGTCTGCTTGACAGGTAATGCCCTTCACTATCTCATAGATATTTTAGATTTATCTCATATGCACATATTTATGGTTTGCTTCCATCACCAGGTCCACTGGGGAACTTTTGCAAGAATACAAGGGGCATACCTGCAAGGTTTGACAGACACATTATGTAGTTTATTTTGTTGCATCAACCCCCTCACCCCCACCAGGGGCAAAAAAAAAAAGAAAGGAAAAAAACCTTTTTCCTCTTTCCATTTGCCTAGTGCTGTTAAATTTTATGTTGCTTTCACAATGGTATGATACTGCTGTTGACTGTGAATTTCTTTCATCGTAGTCCTACAAGATGGATTGCTGCCTGACCAACACTGATGCTCATGTTGCTGGTGGGTCGGAGGATGGTTTTATTTTCTTTTGGGATTTAGTAGATGCATCTGTGGTTTCAAGATTCCAAGCACATGCCTCTGTGGTATTTTTTTTCATCCTTCATTTTGATCATTTTGAGATTGATATTTAGATATTTAATAGTGATAAAGACATTCTTCCCCCTTTTTATGCCTAAGAATCTGTGCCAAGCTTCTTTATTTCTTGCACAACTGTCTTTCATCATTCGGTGACCTGATTTATGACGATGCTAATATTTAGCTTAAAACATAGAGTCTCGATATGCATGGCAACCTGAGTGGGCCCTTTGTACAAAGATGCTAGTATTTAGCTTAAAGCATAGAGTCTTGATATGCATGGAAACATACGCCAACTATTTTTTTACTGCGATATTCTTAGTCTCGTAACACAAATCTTGGCACATATCTATCTTATGTATTTAAGTTTTTCAGGTGTTGGATATGTATAACTTATTGAGTCACTTTGAGGCTTAGAATAGTTACATGTGAAAGGAGAAATGGGTAAAATGAGAGATAAATGGTGATTGAAAAATTGCCAATATTTTTAACTGAATAAAGGGGAAAAGCCAACTTAAATATTCCTTCATAGGGTGTCAAAAGAGAAGAAGAAACTACAGAGTTTTCATGTGTTGTTTGCTTTTGTTACATGATGTGTGACAATTAGTTGACTTCTCAAATCCATGCTGATCAGCCTAGCTTAAACACTGTTGTTGCTGACCAAACATCTTCACTAAAACTAGGTCTTTAATTATCAATTCTTAATAGAATCCAGTTCAAGCACAATGCTGCCATTTGGCATGCTTTCAAATATTGAGTTAGATTATTTGAAAATTGCTATTATTAGTATTTGGGCTTCTCAAGTAGGTTTAGATGATACTACAAATCAATACCTTTGAAAAATTCTTACCAAAGTCTGGAAGTATTTAGGTACTGTAGGAGTAACTCAACTCAACTCATCTAAAACTTTTCCCAACTACATGGGGTCGGCTACATGAATTTGCTTCCTCCATTCTGCTCTATTCAAGATCAATTCGACATTCAAATTACAAATAGTAACTTAGTTGATAAATTTATTTAATAAGATCTTAGAGATCAAGATGCCTAATGAATGTAAGAAGTGTACTAGAATATCAATTTATAAGAATCAAGCTATATTCAAAACTATTCTTGTTATCATTGTATTAAACTCATGAGTCATATTATGAATATTGATTTAATGAAAGCATTTGATAGTTTCTAGAAAAGTCTATGTATTGAAAAGAGTACTCCTTATACATATTAATATAATCTAGTACATATATGATGGAGCAATTGCTAATATTAATAAGTTTTCAATTAAGATATATTTACATTAGGGATTTTCTTTTAGTACTTACTTCTACTTGCTTTTTATGCTAGTTATGGATAAGCTTAGTAGGCATATTTAGGATAGTTCATGGTTCATGTTATTTTATGTGATATATTATTGGTAGATAAAATTAAGATTGGAGTTAATCGTAAGTTGAAATTATGAAGAAATGTATTAGAATCTAAAAGTTTTAAGTTATGTAGCATAAAGATAGAGTATATGGAATACAATTTTAGTAAAACTAAAAATAAAGATAACAATAAAGTAAAAATTAAGGATCGTGGAGTTTCTTAAGGTCGGCCTTAAGTCTGAGTAAATGAGGAGGGCTGCATTAGGTAGCTGACAGCTAACGTAAAACTCTATCAGACTTTCTAAAACATGAATCTACTAAATCAAACTATGCGAAGGGCTAGATGTGTTGACTTAGTTCTGAATAGAGCAGAGCGGAGAAAGCAGATTTATGTAGCTGGCCCCATATAGTTGGGAAAAGGCTTAGATGAGTTGAGTTGAGAGTTTCTAAAGGCAAACATTTTTTATATTTTTGTTCGATTATTCATAAGGAAAAGGGAAAGTTGAAAAGGATGTTATTTATAGGGTTAAAGAGGTTTGGATGAAATGGAGAAATGCAAGCGGAATATTTTACTAAATTGAAGAAAAAAATTTATAATGGTCATAAAACTAAAGCAAGACTTAGCTATATTCTGACATAGTCAAGTTCAGATACGGTTGCCTGTTCCACCCTTGAATCCACCTGGATCACGGATCCCAAAGGCGAAAAAGGTGGGATGGCTTTAGGATTTGTGTAGATCCAAGGATGGAAACGGGAAAGGATGATTGGATTCAAGACTTGGCTACATTCGAATGTAGTTAAATTTAACTCCATAAAACTGACTATATTTTATGGTACAAAATATTGAATAGTTAGAAAACTAAATGTCCACAAGATGAGTGAGGCTGAAACGAGAGCATTGAAATGGATGTATGGTGATGTATAAAAGGATGGAATAAAAGTTATTTGTAAAAAGATAGAGGTGGTACCAATTAAGAATAGAACTGAGATGAGGAAGACTTAGATCAAGAATGTATTGGTATCAAGGAGTGATTTGTTATATGTAGGAGGAAAAAGGATAGATTGCAAATTACATTGGAGAAAGTAACGAAGAAAGATTTAATATCTTTACATCTTACAAAAGGTTTTATTCTAAATTAAGTGGAATGTGAAAAAAAAGGATTCATGTGGTCGATTTTAATTAGTTGGAGATTATGGTTTTGTTGTTATTGAAAATGTTTTTAATCTTGTGCCATGAACAAAAATACTGATATGCCAAACATGAAATTCTTTCACCACGGATACAGCTGTTAGAAAGTCTGGCCTTCATCTTGTCCTAAAACTCAGGGATTTCTTAGGCATGTAATCTGATGGTCATGAATGGTGATCTAGTGGTGCTTATTATGAATATTTATTTTGAATGTAGTTCAAACTACATCATGAGGTATAGTTTAAGTTACGGTTTTCAAGTGCATCAGATGATCATGACAAAAGTATTGTGTATGTTGCTTGTACAAAACACTAGCTGCAGAGCAGGCATACTAGTCAAAATACTGAAGGTCTCAACTTACCATGTTGGTGAAGTCTCTTGTTAGTTGTACCGGAGACCTCTGAGTTAAAATATGCTTTCACTAGGGTTTGCAGGTTCAGGGATAAAGTCTGCCAACTGAAATTGCCCTCAAGATAAATGGTTACTTTTCAAGCCTTTGACGGGAAAAAATCACTAGAAATTACGCAATGCATTACAATTTTGTTAATGCATATTATACATTGTTTTTTTTTCTGTACAGTTAAATTCTCAATGCCTTGTCAGACAAGATCAGTGTTTGCTTTTGACAGGTGACGAGTGTCAGTTACCATCCAAAAGACTGTTGTATGTTAACATCCTCTGTGGATGGCACCGTTCGTGTTTGGAAGCAATGAAAAAGAGCAAATTTTACAATCTGCACTGCAGGTTGTGCTTCGCAGCATATATTCATCACCAAAATACAAGTACCGTTTTCATTTCACGAATTGTAGCATAACAATTTGTTCTGTTTGTTGCAGAAGGCTGTATGAAAACAGTGACCAAAATGGAAGGGTAGACAATCCAGGTAAAAGGTAATACCTAGATCCGAAGTTGGCTTCAGCGTACCTACCGTACTTCCAAACTTTCCGCTAGTGGCTCTCATAGCTCCTCTCGTCGGTCCAACCAGGTTACATGATCAACGGATCCTCTCTTTTTCCCTCGGTAGATGATCAAATTGATCAAATTATATCATTTATGATGACTGACAAATCAAATTACCTACATAATCCAAAACTTTTTCTTTCTAGTTTCAATTTCTGGTTTAAACATGCCGAGTTCCTTGTACACGATGAATTATTTGATCGAAGTGGACTTGTGGAATAGACCATGCATATAAGCATCCTACAAGCCAATTTTTCAAGTTGTCTGCTTTTAAACAGGATCGAATCAAACTGCATCATGACATCAGTCGGTGGCTCCTCAAATCAAGCGGCCCCCCTATCAGTGTTGAAAAATATATCATTTGTCAGGGCCGTCATATAAAGAATAATCTTCTACAAAGTGGAATAAAATTGGAAGAACTAAAAAAAAAAGAGAGTACATGTTGCTGGAAACAAATTTTAGGTGATGCACGTATTGTCAGGTTCTTTCGAGGAGCTAAGCCAAATAATTAACATGTAGCTAATGTTCGGCTTGATACAAACCTCCTGAGTCTGGTCCGAGGTTTGGCTAACAACGGTTATTATCGCAATGATTGCTAGGAAAGGTACAAGGGCTTCACCAGCAAATAAGTGGGCGTTCCTCTTGGTCACGCATTTAGTCGTCGTCGTCGCCACCTCCATCACCTTCCATGCCATAATCCTCGTTTCCTTCTGCATTATCTTCAATATTATCAACAGCCGTGTTTTCCATAATCGCTATTTCCCTATGCAAATCATCTACTATTTGGGCCTTCTTTTTCCGTAGGTCCTCTGCTCGCAATTTGTCCAAATGAGCATCACTGAAAAATGCACCATAAGGCTTTGTAACCTGCAATAAAATCTTTTTAAAAAAACATGTAGCAAATATGATTGCCACGTCCAGCAACCAAGCAACTTTTTTTTTAAAAAAAAAAAAGTTATGGAAGAAAATGCACCTTACAATAGCATTTTCGGTCTTGAGCACTTTTCACTAGGTTTTTCCAATGATCATCTTGCATCAAGGTTGATGCAGAACCCACCACCTGGAAGGACAGCTCGAAATATGGAGTGTGAATTTCGAAATTCAACAAACTATAAATTTAATGAAGCAGAAAGAAAAGAACATTTGCTCCCAAATAACACTAACCAGGACAGAGGATCTTGCTCTTGTGATGCCAACGTTCATTCGACGAAAGTCAGAAACAAAACCAATCCCTTCCCACTGTTTGCTCTAACGCAAGAAAAGATGGCAATATCTTTTTCTCTTCCCTATCGACAATGGAGGCAAGGCAAGTTTCATCAGCTATATTCCAGGACGTGCATGGTCGATTGATCTAGACAATATGAGAACATTACCTGGAATCCATCCACAGTATTTATATCTACTACTGATGAAATTGCTCCCCAAAAGTAGCATGGAAACGTTCCCGCAGAAGCTTTACTTGGTGTCTGTATGGGGTGATGACTGCCAATTGAGAACCGGACTTCAAATCTTCATATTTACTTGCCAACTTATGATACAGGAGAACTATGAACTCAACCTCCTCTTCATTTACCCAAGAACCATTTCCTGATGGCTGGGATTCAACTCCATCTATATCAAAGAAAAAAAATGGCCCAAAGCAGCGGTAGGCATGCCAAGATGAACGTGTTCTTTTAACTGATTCTCCATCTTCAAGAAATCCACCGTAAAATTCTTTTGAAGGAAAGATGCTTATCTGTGTCAAAAAATTGAACTATTAGATTCCAACAAAAATGTGCTTGTCATTCTTAATACAGACTTAAAGACTAATGATCTAACTTCTGGATGCATGCGGTACTGGACTCTGAGCATCTGTACAGGAAAGCCAGCCTTCTGAAATCTCTTGAACAAACTTGTGCCATATCTGATAGATCCAGAGATAGCATACACACAAGTGAGAAACCAAATCAAGCAACATGGTTGCAGGAAAACAACATTAAACAAATAGTTACCCAAATCTTTGAGCAGTTGAAGAAATTACTGTTGCTGGCAACTGGACTGGATCACCAACCTAGAAAAAACATCAACCACACGCAACAATCGGTGAACAGGGCACTTTTCATGAGATAGGGGAAAGTTACAAGGCAACCAGCAGGCCACAAAAATGTGGGACAACAAAGGGAGTCAAGAACGAGAGAGATAGTACCAAGAAGGCATAAGAGACACCAAAAGACGATGAAAATGCAGAAAGGGGAAATGAAAATCATTCCATGCCAATTTAGATACATCATTATTCATGAAAATATCTGGAAGATTATGAATTCAATCATCCACAGGCCTCATCTACGTAAACATTGATCCAAAAGCCTTATGAAATGGAGTTGTTTTAGCTAAACAGAGAGCTTGGTAAAGCCCTATCCTGAGCTTGCACACACACATGCACATAAGCAGGCACGACAAATATGCAGATACACACATGCATGCATGAAAAAACATATGCATAAGATACATGCATATATACCCATATTGCCAACACATAAAAATAATTTATAAATTGTTTGACAAAAATATACTAAATTGATCCTCATATTGACACCGTTCTAATCCATTTAGGAAAAAATGAGCATCATGTTGTTCAGGTGCAACTTGTGTGGAACATGAAACATTTTTAAGAGGCACGATGGGAAGAGAAAAATGAAAAGACGGATGATCAAATCTAGAGCCGATGCATTTAAGATAACCACACCCATGCCTGATACATTTCTTGAGAGTCTAGGCTAGATACTTTATTTCATGCAATTCTTATAGAGAGGGAAATTGCTAGATACCAATATACATGCAATATACAGAAAACAGAGGTACCAATAAACATGCATAGAAGTGCAACTGAGCTGAGCATGACCAAGACAGGGCCAGCTTGTGCTGAGCTAAATACTCAACAGAGCTTGTTCACGCTTGGCTTGTATTTCTGAGAGGTTCAATTAGATATTTTATTTCATGCAGTTCTTACAGACAAGGAAAAATGCCAACTAAATGGCAGAAAGAAGATGCACCGATATATATGTATAGGAGTGCAATTGAGCTGAGCTTGAGTTATGTAGGGCCAGCTCGAGACTGGCTCAATATTCACTAAAGCATGTTCAAACTTGGCTTGTCTTCATGATGGAATGGACAGACCCCATTCGAGAATTACTTATTAGGAGTTCCAGAAGCTGAAGCTTAGAAGGTTTCAGCTTGATGAAGATTAGAAGTTTCACCTTGATCATGTGGTTGCTTAGAGTGCATTTCAGAGAAGGAACAAGGATCAATCTCTGTTGGTGATCAACTACCCAGCAGAGGATCCGAAATAAAGGCAGCTGCCAGTGACCAGACTTGCCAGGCAGTTTTGGTAAAGTTTGGGAGCACAGACTATTTATCTATTTTGCTGGTGGTGGTGGTTGCCTACGAGGAAGGGTAGGGGCCAGGGCAAAACTGTCGGAGAAAATAATTCCTAAACTCTTTTACCATCCAACATTAGCATCAGTTCAGTTTTTGATATACTAGGTTGGCACCTTGATTATACTTAGCTGAAAACAAGATGCTCCTAAATGGGTCATTTGTTTTGAAAGCCCTTGTTCTTTAAGGGAAATATCAACCAAAAAAATTTATGATACTGTGAAGTTTCAGGATCAGTGAAGTGACCAAAAAGAAGGATACAATTTACAAAATTTCATAAACAATTTTGTTTTGTGCCAAGAAGGTCAAGCATTAAGGATGGTTGTGATCAAGCACTTAGCAATTCACGAAGAGAAACAAAACTTTCTGGGAATTTTTATTGATTACTAATTAGCATAGGTAAAAAGAAAAAAAGGGAGGTTCTCCGTCACCTTCTTAACAAGAAATATATGTGACAAATATTTAACACTTAAGCACTTTTTCTTTTAGATTTTATAAAATATATGCCATTGGTTATTTTTCTCAGAAAATTTTATTTACTTAAAATGGAAGTTTTCTTTGATATGCTCAAAGTATTATCTGACCATTATGACTACTCAAAGAATGCATAAAACATCACAGCATTCAAAAGATATTTTCTTCTATAGTTACCTATGTAAACAATGTGACTACTTGATCTCATGGGTGGCTTTAAGGATAGATTCAATTATTCAATGTTATGCCAATATTGCATTTTCTAGGGGATAAGTATATAGTTGTCCTGTAAGTTAAATTCTAATTTTCATAGAGAGTATGATATTGTTATAATATAGTGCTGAAGGATTTGATGGTCTACTACATAATTTCAAAAGCAAAGCATGAATAGATTTAAAGATCAAGCATCATTTTTTTGATATTTAAGAAAATGTGTAGAAAAAGATGTCCTTAATGTGTCAATAGTATGTCTAGCATTCACTTGATATTTTGCACTCCATATGGTCAATAAATAATTTCAAGTTTTATCCAAGAAAAAAAAATTCTCAAAAACCTTCATTATGAAAATAGAAAAACAATTTCAAGTTGATCAATGTGATGGTCTTATAGCACAGTGATTCACGTCTTGGAGGCATGAGGGCCATTTTGGCGGTCCTATACCATCCCAGGAATATTTCGGGATCGGTCCAAGTTCTCCCATCTCGTCCTATTTCGATCATTTTAAATAGATGTAATTTATCATAAAAATATAACCTTTTAATTTTACATTTGTTTAAAAATCAAATAAAACATTAAAGCTTCATTAAAAAAAAAAAAGCATCTCAGGCAAGTATCGAGATAGCTGATTGGGTTAATGATTGAGACACGATAGAACGCAAGGCGTCTCATTCTGTGAAAAAATCAGAATGCCTCTATCCCATAAGATTTAACGCCTTGCAATAGCACAAATTAACTCTACAAGAAAATAAGTTTTTGCTTTTCTCCATGATAGAATATGTTAATAAAATATAATTATTGCCTCATAATTAAATTCTTCTCTAAATATCTACATAAGAATGCAATGGCCAACTAAAAGAGAAAAGGTCAAAAGAATTTATGATGGACATTTAGAAGGTAACCTTCCAAACAAAGTGAATTTATGTATTTTATATCAAGCTACATCTTACAAGTATTGTAGATAAATGACTGACATGAAATCATTTTTTTTTCCCTTTTTCGAGAAATATGGCAAGGATGCAAAAAGATCGAACTTGAGAGTTCTCGCAAATAGATAGGAATGCATATTGATAAGCTAAGGCCATTTGGCATTAACATGAATTCAGTCATGCATGCTGGAAAATAATGGTAATTATGAATTAATTTTACCTATAAAGTTGAAGATCATATTGCTCTAACTTGCTTTAATTTTTCTTATCAAAAAATATCAGCTACATATGTAAGTCACTTATTAACAATCTCAGAAATTTAAGTTGTTAGCTCAAACTTTCAACATATCATTTTAGGAACGATAGTTACTCTCCTTTCATACATCTTGGTTCCTTGATCAGAACATTCCACATTCTCATGTCTCGCTTGAGCATTCTATTGAACACTCTTAAATATCATTTTGAACCCATATATATCTAGCAACAAGAAAAAACCAGTGAGTATGTAGCCATCATCCTACTTTGGGCTTTCATTTAAAGAGATCGAACGTTATATAATGGCCTCATCAATTTTCCTTGATTTATATCTATTTATCCTTATATGACTTAAAACTGAGCTGAATTGAAAATGATTTATGTAGCCGGCCCCTAGCTAGTTTGGGATTAAGACTTTATTGTTGTTGTTTATAACCCTTTACCCATATTTTAGACCCATCATCTATTTACATTTTATCAAAGCTTCTCTTCGTATCCATGCCTTGCTATTTTGTCAACTAATTTGATCACTAGCTCTAAGTCTAGGCCATAGAAAGGCATGTACAATAGAGGAAACATATATGTATGTTAGATTGCTATCCATGGATTTAGGAGTTAGCAAGAAGTCTTGAATGAATGTGATGGAAGTCTCGAATGAATGTGATGGAATAAAAAGGCTTAGAGTGAGTTTCATGTATCTTCCATCCGAACACACTCATCTAATCAAACCAGGAAACTTTACTACGGCCCAAACTTTTCTAAGTGGATTGGTAACTTGGAAGGGTTATTGTAAAGTCAATACAAAAATAATAATGATTTAAATCATTAAATAATAGTGTAAAAATTAAAAGAAAAAAATAATCCCAAAACAATTATATATTACTATAAGTTTAGCTTTAACTTTTTTTAGTTTATCAATAACTGCCTCTTATAAATAAACTATAATAACTACAATAAAATTAATATCACCATTTTATCATGCCTACTATCAATTTATAATAGGTATGATTCCCAATTTGAACCAATTTTCAAATAGTAATTTGGGTAGATATGGCATCCAAATCGTTGTGTATAAATATGTGGTTGAATGAAGTATTAAATTGAGTAGTTTGATGGATATTGGAATTTTAGGAGTCTTGACAGTAAGGTTAGAAGTGATCGAGTCATTGAATCTGTTAGACTACAAGAACAAAATAAATACCTACAAGTTTTTGGTAACCATATCAATCATCTACAAAAACATGGGGGGATATTTAGTCAATCAATTAAATGTACTTTGAGAGTGTACAAGCATTTGGGAAGAGGATTACTCTAGATCAAAAGTTCAAAAGTACTTTTTTGATTAGTTTGTTGCACGTCAGAAATATTGGAGTATTTTGAGAAATGTTTTAGGAGGAAAAATATATTTTAGTCATCATAGGGACATTTTAAATGGGTTGTATATTCGAAGTGTGAAAGTATATTAGAAGTGTGAAAGTATTTAGTTGATTACTTTGATGTATTTTGGGAATATAGTAGTCTTTTGAGAAGCATTTTACAAGGAAAGATATATTTTAATTATTATAAAGACTAAAGAGATTCTAAGAAGAGTGGCTTACTAGCATAGGGGCATTCTAGGAGGGGTGTATTTTGGGAATGGGAAAGTATTCACACAATTATTCCTACATTTATCTAATTTTAGGATAATCATAATCATGATCATCAAGTCCTCGCCTCAACTATTTGGGGTCAACTTTATAAATCTCCATTTGCCAAGTATTTTAAGGTTACTTTTGACGTTACTCTAGTTTCTCTGTAACCTTCCTCACATTCTCCATATATATTACCTTGACTTCCTCTCCCCATTACCTTCAACACAAAACAAAGTACCTCTCTACTGGAGACTCGTATCTTTGTTGGATATGTCCATACCTTCTTAGTTGATTTTTGATCACTTTGTCTCTAATATGTGCAGCTCCTATAGCTCCTCTAATATGTTCATTTATAATCCTAATCTTTATAGTTTTCCCATACATTTATCTCAAGATTCTCAATTTTGCTAAATTCAACTTGTTCATAAAGAGGGAGGGAGACAAAGGAGGAAAAATAGAGTACATACCTTGTAGGCCCTTGCCAATGTTTTTGTACCCAATAGCTCAAAGAGGGAGGGAGACGAAGGAGGAAAAATAGAGTACATGCCTTGTAAGCCCTTGCCAATGTTCTTGTACCCAGTAGCTCAAAGATAATATTTAATAGAAAATTTCTTTGTTCATGTTATTATGAAGTGTTGACTAATAGGAGTGAAGATGGGGTTAATGATAAAAACCCAAACTTGGAGTTAAGAGAGGAGCTAGAGCAATTATATATTGAGAACATAAGCAGAGATCAAAAGTAAAAGATGAGAACAAGGATCACCCTCACCACCTCAATCCTATCATAGAAAAAAATTAAACAAGTAAAAGCAGGATAGAAGGGTTATCTTTGAGAAAGAAAGAGAATATACAAATACATATATGTGAACAGAGCAATCAAGAGAGTCCATTAGTATATGTAAACATGGTAAAAATCTGGATATTTGTGTAGGTATATGCTGAGCTTAGGAGAAATAGAGATAAAAATGAATACAATGGAGTATGATGAGCAGTAGTTGCAACTAAAGTCAGATCCCAAACCATCCTGAATTTGACAGTTCGGAGTGAATTGAACCAAACCAGTCCGGAATAGGGATGGTTCGACCTATTGGTTTGATAAATGGGGATAACTTACCGAATGAACCTCAAAATGACCAGACCATACTAAACTACCCCAAACCTCCAGTTCGGCCTAATTTGGGGTGTTCATGGTTTGAGACCCCATATTCCACTTGACCGATACACCACTGGTACATACATTCCGTCTGAACCATACTGATTTAATACTAAAATAGTACCAGTTTTTGGTATGGTGAAACTTAACTGAAGTAAACCAGAATATAGTTTAGGCACCTTTATCATTAGCCAAAAGTCCCCTAAAAATGAAGGGATATGAAATGTGGGTTTAAGCAATTAAAAAACAGAGAGGAGAGCTATACAAAATTTACAACTAGTTAGAATGATTGGAAAACACTTGAATTCTGAAGGACCTAGCACTAGCTAGGAACCAATTCGGTAGAGCGAAGTCCAATTTGATGATGAGAATTTAGTTGTTGATGTGCATATGCTTGTTCTCTGTTCGGTCTGAGAGAGCGATCACGCAACAAAATATACCATATTGGAACATGACTACTGCAATGCTAAGAGAAAACAACGTTATAAATGCCAGAGACAGTAAAGAAACTACACATTAGACATACAAGAAATACTTGTCTGCATCCATGCGCCAGTGGGACAAGGGTCGATGGTTCCACCTAACAAATAACAAAACAAATGCAACAGTGTAAGCAACATCAAACATTGTAGCCAGTTGAATGCAAGTCTCAGTTAAACATGAGATATTGCTGGAGTGTTAAATCTTAAACATTCTTTTATCAGCAAAAGACAATTCAGATACTAGCATGAATCTTGACAACAACCATGACATGTTAGAAAACAACACAAGGAAAGTAAATGGCAATAAGAGAGAATGTACAAAAGAAAATGAAAATCAGCATCTTGATCCATCCAATTTTTTTCCCCTTAAACAAAAGAAGTCACATAGAGGATAGAAACATCAAGAACAATAATAATCAAAGAACACATCAGCATCTCTATCCATCATATGTGGCACTAAAACAGAGATAGCACTTAACATTTTAAAAAAGTTCTTAGATAACCGCAAGAAGATATTTGCACTGGTGTGCCAAAAATCTTGTTTGTTCCTTTTCCCATCTTAAACAATGATTATTCCCAAACCTACACAAAAAAATGTGGAAAGGAAAGACCCGATGCAATTTTGTTGTTTCATGCATCCTACTGAATTTACTTCTTAGATTCATGATGACATTCAACTTCCAAACAGCTTCATATATTATCATCATATGTGCACCATAGCAACCTTTTCCTCTCCTTGCATCTTTCATCACTTTCTCTCGCCACCCCTTTACATCTTCTAACTTCCTATCCTTTTTTTCAAACTTCAAGCACTTCTCTTCCATCTCGCAATCTCCTCCATTTTTCTTTTTACAATACACTCTTCTATTGAGTCATGAATTTGTGTCATAATACCAATGGAGCACATATCCCTTGGAGGATAGATGTAAGATCAGGATCAGTTCCACATCCATGATGGCTCGCTTGATGGAACAAGACATTTACATAGTGGTAGTATAGATGCCCTAATGATGGTTAGGGCTAGGATGTGAACGTTGTGCACTGAGTGTCAGCTGGCTAGACACTTTTGTTCCAACTTAGTAATGGTAACTTCTTGCTTGCAACTCATTGCCCTTCCCCAAGTGATGGATATGCAAGATCAACTTCAAAGCATTTGCACTGAAACTAACCTTATAAGTTTGCCTGGAATTATCATATTGCTCAGTGAGATAACCAAGTGCTCGAGACTTTTTTACCATTCCAACAACTCTTTTGTCTTCAGAAAATGCTTCTAAACAAATATTGGATGTATCTATTAAAATCTGATGCACATTGTTGGCTCATTCTCTAATAGCTCAAGCTCTTTGGCTCAAAGTTATTTAATATAGTATCAAACTTGGTCCCTGCAAGACAGTTTTTCTTTAATTCAGCTATTTGAAATTCTTCAGTCATTTCTTATCTTGACTTGTCCATGTTTGTTGTCTTGAGTTGTTTTTGATTCATTTATGCCTTTATGTGCATGGTCCAAGGGCCACACTACTTGCGAGACAAAGTGGGTGTGAAAGGGGAGGGGTGGGATTGTAGTAAGGCATGATATGCATTGTTGACCCATTCCTTAGCAGCCTAAGCTAATGAAGCCTCCAATCTGGACATCATGTGCCTCTTGCCCAAAATTCTTATATTTCTCATGAGTCTATCATTAAAAAGCAAGGAAGAAACCAAGGAAATTAACCTAATGGTATAGAAGAGCAAATTAATGTCAAGTTGTGTTCCATACAGAAATTTTTTTGAAACATAAAGATCAGGTAAATAGAGCACCCATGAAATATCCTAATCATGGTGCAAAACTCCACTGGAAATGTCACTAAAATGATAACAATGCACTTACAGCTTGAGAAGCTTCATCAATAATGACAACATCAAACACACGATTCATTCTACCGAACAGGGATGATCCACTGAAACCCAGCGTAGAGAAGACCTGCCAGTTTGAATGATAATATGGAAAAACAGCAAATGATGCCAAATGCCAATCTTTTGACAAAAAATCCACATACAATGGCTGATTCATCAAGAATTGAAGCGCGAATCCTATCTCGATCAGCTCCTCCAGATCCCTGTCTTCCAGCACCAGACGATGAATGATTCACACTAGCAAGTTTCTGTTCCACCTGCAAATACATGAAATGCACTATTGGTCAGTAAGCCCATTGACTATCAAATATGCATCTCAACTACATGTAAAGCACACACAAGGTAATCCATGGATACTGCTTGCACAGAGTGATGTGGCTTTACACCAATCCGCACAATTTTGGGATTATATGCATGGGCATACTCATCATATATACCTGCAAATAAAAGACAGTATTAGTTTTATTTTCACAGATTGAAGATGCACTGAAAGCATCTAACAAATAGTGATCTAGACCAGCATTTGGTACATTTAGTAAAAGAAAATTAAAATTGCAACAAAATCTTACTTCTCTTAACTTTTCATAATCAAATCATACAATAATGCCATCTTTTGAGAAGGACATTGACCAAACTAAATACAACTAATCAATGATGACACTACTAAACCAAGAGAAACGTTGAAGAAACTTTGACTAATTATCCAGACAAGGCAGTCCATAATTTTTTTAACGTGTGAAATCTCTCTATAAACTCTGCCAAGGCCGGTCCTAAGCCCAAGTAAAGAAGGAAGGTTGTGTTAGGTAGCTGACAGCCAGCATAAAACTCCATCAGATTTCCTAAAACATGAATCTGCTAAATCATAGCCGATCCCATATAGTTGGGAAAAGGCTTAGATGAGTTGAGTTGAGTTGAGTTGAGATCTCTCTATGGTTATAAGGAAATTAAGGGTGTCTTTGGTTTTCCAGAATAGTTTTGTTTTCTATTTTCATTTTCACAAAAAATAGAGACCCTTTCAAAAATGTGTTTGGTGATTGAAAATGATTTTTTTTTTTGAAAAACGTATCTCTAAAATACCAGAAAAGTAAAAACAGTTTAAAGCCATTTTCAGCATTTACAATCAAAACAAAGAATAGAATAAAAAACAAAAGGTAGAGAACCTAAAAACATGGGACCCACTGTAATTTTTTTCTCTCCTTTTAAGAGGAATCGTTCATAATAAAAATAGAAAACAGAAAACAAATTTTCTTCTCACTTACCAAACATATTTTCTAAAATTAGAAAATAAAAAATAAAAATTATTTTCAAAAAATAAAAATGAAAACGGAAAACATAAAACACTTTCGAAAACCAAACAAATTGACAACAATTTCTGCTAGGAGCAAAAGACAATCTGAAAGCTTACAAAATCAAGCTCAGTAGAAAACCATGCACCAAATTCTAGGTGCTCAACAGTATTTAATAGCAATTATTTCATAATACAGGAAAGTGGACCATCTCTGAGCTAATACTTTATAACTAGAGATCTCTAATCTCCAATATTTGTTAGCAAACTAGTTTGCATCAAAGTTGGCAATGGACAAAATCAAAAACAATGTTCACAATAATGGTATCGGACTCTATCAATACCATACCAATATAGTATCAGTATGTCCAATACAGAGGTCGATTCAG
This sequence comes from Calamus simplicifolius, assembly GCA_900491605.1. Lineage (NCBI taxonomy): Eukaryota > Viridiplantae > Streptophyta > Magnoliopsida > Arecales > Arecaceae > Calamus > Calamus simplicifolius. The sequence continues at coordinate 674,122 of UESW01004978.1, read as the reverse complement.
TGTACCAAACCTTGATACACCCCCTATATTGAGCCTCGATTCAGTACAGCATGGTATCCCCAGGATGAGGCATATATCCAGGTACGACATACTATGATCCAAAAATAAAAATTTCCACTAATAATTCTTTCCATGATTCCCAAGGTCCTTTAATCCCATCGGAACAAGCCCCTTTGACAAGTTCACCACATATAATCTAACAGAACTATCAAGTTACTCCACTATTGTTATAATAACAAAAAAAAGCCTAATATCTCAAGTTATGACTCTCATGGAAAGTTATGAAGTCCTCAAATATGACAACAATTTTTGAATCAAATCCTAATTTTGAAGCAAAGCAAATATATTTTTGTTAAAAGAACTACTTATAAAACTCAGCAGTCATATTTGTTATAAAGGAGAAACAGATAGAGACTAAATTACCTAGTCCAAAATAACATTGGTCTAATAATTGAAGCATGATAAATTTGCATCATAATATAATTGTTCTTCTATCGGAGCAAGATTTTGCATCACCAAGTCAACATGTTAACAATTCTTCTATCGAATCAAGATTTTGTATCACCAAGTCAACATGTTAACAATTCTTCTATCGAATCAAGATTTTGTATCACCAAGTCATCGTGTTATAGTTAATAGATTAAGGAAGGCTATTCAAAGTTTAGTTTAGGCCTGTCTTTAGACAAGCCATCAACCAAAGTGTTTAGGCCCCATTTGGCGGGGCTGTTAGTAGTAGAGTTTTTGAAGTTAGTGTGCTTTGAAAAAGATATTTGTTGTTTAATAACCACATTTTTAAAGTGTTATAAGACTTTTAACATTTATTTGTAATCAAACTAAGAAAGTGCTTTTAAAACAAAAATGATGAAAGACATTATATTATACTTTCATTTCAACTATCAAATCTATTAAAAATCATTATTATAAATTATTCTAATAATATTATGATATAATAATATCACATTATAATAATATTTGTTGACCTCATATTAATTTTGATGATCACAATACAATTAAGTATGGTACTAATGATCTTGTGGTTGAGTTAAATAAATTTCAGGTGAATCATTAAGAAGATGATGTTACTCCGATTTAGATTACTCTACAAATCAAAAGAAAGGTATTACAAAGATAAAAGGTAATGTGGTTGTATTTTTGCAAGTCCAAATGTTTTTCAAAAGGGCAAATGAATTTGTATTCAAATGGAGCATTCACTTTACAATGAACCTATATTTCAAATTTTCAAATGGACTTTTGCTTCAAATGAGTATTAGTTTTACAAATGACTAGAACTACATTTGTATGAACTCTTATATTGTTTCTTATAGCATGAGACTGATATTTTCAAATGAGCTAATCGATTTGTATTTCAAATGTTCATTCATTTTTCAAATACCTAAAATGTTCTTTGGATGAATCCCCTTGTCAAAGTTTTATCCTAAAGCATCCATTTCCCTGAAGATTTAAATTCCCTTTGAAATCCTCTTAAAATGACATAGAACTCTTTGATTCTAGTTGACTGAGACTTTGTTCAGTCAACTGGAATGTTTTTTCCCTTCTCCCAGCCGCCCGGTTTCTTATCTGGCCGAATGCTATAGTTTTTTAGTCAACTGGATTACAAATCCAACTAACTAGACTTCCTGCACAAGTCACCTGGCTGAACCATGCTCAAATCTAGTTAACTGAACAGTGTTTCTAGTTAACTATATTTCCTGTAAATGTGCCTGGCCAAACCATTTGCAAAACAAGCTAACTAGGACTGTATTTCAGCTAACTGGATTCCCTGGTAAGTTAACTAGCCGAATGCTTCTGAATTCTAGTTAACTGAACTGCATTTTCAGCTAACTGGATTCCCTGGTAAGCTACCTAGCCGAACAATGTTGAAATCTAGTTAACTGGAATGCATTTCTAGCTAACTAGATTCCCTGGTAAGTTAACTGGCTGAATGCTATTGTTTCTAGTCAACTGGATTACAAATCTAGCTAACTATTTTTCCCTGCACAAATGCCTAGCCGAACCATGATGAAAAATAGCTAACTGGGATTGTATTTCAGCTAGCTACTTTTCCTACAAGCTAACTGGGATTGTATTTCAGCTAGCTACTTTTCCCGCAAGCTAACTGAATTGTGTTTTCAGCTAACTATTTTTCCTGTGAAACAATTTGGCAGAGCCTTGGTTGAAACTAGCTAACTGGAGTCTAACTCCAATCAACTAGTTTGCTATGAACATTTCTCCCAAGCAACTCTTGTTGGAATTTAGTTAACTGGAGTCTGCATCCAGTCAACTAAATTCATTGCTCAGTAAACTGGCAGAGGCCTCTTTGAATCTAGTCAACTGGAGTTGAACTCCAATCAACTATTGGTATGAAACTTCTTCCTGGCCATGCCCTCTTTGAATCTAGTCAACTGGAGTTTAACTCCAGCCAACTAGATTGTTTTGAAATCCCTTCCTGGCCGTAATTTCACCTGAGCATGCCGTTTCAAATCTTCAAGGTGACTAGATCTCACTTCTAGTCAACTAAAGCTTGGGTTCTTGGAAAGAAATTGAAGCGCTCTCTCTCTCTACTCCGACTGACTGACTGAACATCTAATATTTTAAAAAATTTCTCCAACAGTTATCTTTGCTCCCATTCTTCTTTCCTCTTTTTCCGTTCTCATCTCCAATGGCTAGTTTTGCAGATCAAATTCTTTAAATAGCCATGATGTCAACGGAAAACAGTGAGCGTAGAGGGTGGTGAACAGTAGAAAGTTTTTATTGCATACATCCGTGTTGTTCAAAGAGAAAGAAAGGAAGTTGTGCATTGAAAGCTCTTGAAGATCATTTGATTGCTCATCCTTGCTAAATCATCAAAGCTTTCAAAGACATTGAAGGCTTCAACTACTTCAAAGGAGACTTCATTTATTGCTGAAGATCATTCAAAGGAAGAAGCTCATTTGAGTAGTCTTTAAATTTGTAAAGTATTTTATTTTTGAATATTTGCTCATTCTAGGAGCTTTGTGTTCTTAATATTTTCTGAACTTGTTTGAATCTTATAAAAGATTGGGTTTAACCCTTGGTAGTTTGTTATAAGGCTTCCTTGTGCCCGGAAACAAGAGAACTGGCCCGAAAGGCTAAGGGTAAGGCTTATGCCCGTAAACAAGAGGACTAGTGGGAAGGCTAGGGGTAAGGCTACCTTGTGCCTGAAAATAAGAGGGCTAACCGGGGAGACTAGAGGTTGTAATCGTTTGAAACGATTAGAGTAAATTCCCAAGGGTTCTTGGGGAGTGGACGTAGTGCTGAGTTGGCACCGAACCACTATAAACTTTTTGTGTTTGTGATTGCTTGATTGTCTCTTTTATCTCTTCACCTCACCTCACATCACTTACAATTAAATTCTGATTTCTGTTAAGTGCACGTACCTGCGCATTAATTTTTAAGAAACCCAATTCATCCCCCCCTCTTGGGTTGGTACAACTGGGCAACAATATTAATATATCATATTATAGTATTATAATGTAGTATAAGAAAATATAATAATAATAATATATAATAATTATAATGTAAAATTAGTATAATATATTATTTTATTATTATTTAATAAATTTATTAAATATATTATTAAAATTATGATCATTATTATCTAATAATATAATATCATATTTTTGTGATATATAATTATAGTAATATTACAAAATTATACCATTATATAGTATAATAATATGAGGTAGACTTGGCTATAATCAAATGTAGCCAAGTCTAGTTCGAGTCACCTCCCTCACCTTAAATTTACACAATTCACGAATCCCACAAGTGAAAAAAGTTAAAAAAAAGGGCGATTCTGAGATTCATGTGGATCCAAGGGTGGAGAAGGTTACTGGATCTTGAACTTGATTATATTTGAATGTAGCCAACTCTACCCCTAATAATATTTATTTATAAACTATATTATAGCATTTTATAATATTATTATATTATCTTATTTGATACTACATGATATTATTATAATAATATTTTATTTAAAATATAATATATTATTATTATAATAGTAATTGAATACAATATATTATATTATGTTATATTACATTATTATAACTATATTATAATATAATATTAAATATTATTATTTTTGTGGTTCGAATATGTGATCTTTAAGTCTGAAAACAACCTTCCGACATTTAAGTAGTAGAGCTTTTTAGAAAGCTCCAATTACTCCAATTTGAAGTTTTTTTAAAGTAGAGTCTTCAATAGCTTTTGATGCAGCTAAAAGGCACTTTTAAAAATTTTACTAAACACCATAAAATATCAAAAAAGTGCTTTTAGGCCTCTAAAAGAGGTTTTGGCTCCTTCAAAGCTCAACCAAATGAAACCTTAGACAAAACCACAACATTTTAGTAGGTTTTGGTTTAAATTCATCAAATCACCCTGAAGCTCTTTCAAATATCTCAATGTGGCCCAAGCAGAAATCAGAAACAGCATCATTACATTTGAAACAACTGAAACAAGTCATTACCATGTTTTTGTAGGAGAACTCAATCACCAAAAGCAGGTCCTCAACTATAATTATCATAAGCCACTCATGCAGAACTTTTAAAAGGTAATTTGACCTTTTCATTAAATGTTAGAATTGGGTATTGTAAACTAGATGTAAACTAAGGGTCCTGTAGAGCAATGGTCACATCACTTTTTTATTATGCCATAACCATACCCTTCAAGCCTTTTCTAAGATCTTTCGGGGTCAACATCTTTTTCCATCAACGAGCCAGTCAAACATTAAAGGGCTGCATAAATTGTTACTGCAATCTTTCTAGATCCTTTTTCAGTCTTTCATTATGATGTAACACATATACTTCAAAGAGATTATAGTTTTTTCTTTTACTAAGTTAGCATTGTATGCTTCAACTCAACTCAACTCATCTAAGCCTTTTCCCAAGTACATGGGGGTCGGCTACATGAATTCGCTTCCTTCACTCTGCTCTATTCAAAACTAAGTCAATATTCAAATTATAAATAGTTATATCTTTTTTAATTATTTATGTCCAATGTTAGTTTAGGTCTACTTCTATCCTTACCATGGATTGTTAAAAGACCACTCTTTCTAACTAGAGCATCTAAAGGTCTTCATTGTATATGTCCAAACCACCGTAATCGATTTTCTTCTTTCGCATAGTTTATTTAGTAGATTCATTTTTAAGATATCTGATTGAGTTTTACACTGGTTGTCAGTTACCTAACACAACCCTCCTCCTTTACCCGAGCTTGGGACCAGCCTTGGCGGAGTTTAGCATCGTATGCTTATTGCTCAATATTTCCTCTGCACTTTTACCAGGTTGAAACCACGTTAAAAACCAATAGAACTTCCAAACATCTGCAGGAATTGAAACATGATGATGCCATCAATGACCAACCCGAAAATCGTGAGGAAGCGGAACGATTGTGTAACCTTAGGATAGCACGAAAGGAGGCTCAGATGCGGAAAGACAGCAGTTGAAGGAACATGAGTTTCTATTTGAAGTTGGGGAAAAGGAGTGGAAGGATGGTAACCAATGTTAGTTGGGTAACAAGTCCAGAGTTGTGAGTCATAGGCCTGCTTATAAATTTGGAGTTAAAGAGAGAATTACAAATAAAGGATCATGACTTTTGCTTGCATAGGATACAAGAAGTAAACATGAAATTGATGGAATTTACTTAATGCACCAATCATAATAAGATAAACAAAACAGAAGCAAGGGCCTGAATGGGAAACTTCTGACCTGTCCGCAGTACACGCAATACAATCTCATCAAGTGCAGAGTTGGAAGGAGCACAAACCAACGCATGTACCCGATATTTGCGGTTAGAGTTGACAATCTCAGGTTTCTATGCAAGAAATCAAGAATATGAGGCATCAGTGTCGTAAAATCATGGAAGCAAAACTCAGATTCCAAAAGAGTACCAATTCATTTCCGGTAGGAAAATAACCGTCATCACCATCAACTGGCATAATTAAATCTCTTGGATTTGCACCAGTTAACCAAGGAGATGCCTTCGTCCAGTGACTGTACCTGCCAACCCCAAAATAGAACATTGATAGAACATGCAGTGAGAGAAAAAAACAAATAAGTTAACAAAATAACCAAAAAAGTCACCAGACGAGGGCTTAAGCTCAACATGCATATCACTGCATTAAAGTAAATCACAAAAGGAAGACACTATGCATTATAATAGTCACAAAAACTTCACTGTATTTTCAAAGAAATTTATATGCTTCATGAAATTTGACATAGCTGTGTGCCTTTCTTTGAATTAAGATTTTAAATACCATGGGAAGATATTGTCCCAATTTTTATATGGAACAAGATGACTTGCATCTTAACACTCAGCATGGTCATCTTGCCCTGGTTTATTTACTGACTTGTCCTGTCCTAACACTTGGGGCATTACCCTATCTCAATATGCAAGATGGTATCCTATCCTAATTCCTGGAATAGCAGGACACATTGCCATCTCACCGATGTTTGAAACATTTTGCACTAAGTAGACGCCAAAAAAACACGTCTCTGTGCATCCATATTCAATGTTTCATACAGAACAATGCATTTTGACAACATAATTTTTCCAAGTTTTTATTCATAACTCAAATTGGCTCCTAAGAGGGAAAAAAACTTGCCAATCATGCTTATCACTAAACCATATCATCTGACTTTTATCACACAACTTTTTAACATAAATCTTGTAGATATAAAGTAAGGTATATTGTATCTATTGAGACTACTAAATAATTCCTAGCAAAAGCATTACAAAACAAAAAGTGCTAAATGGCAGTAACAATCTGTGTGCATAACAACAGGATTCAGATTATTTATACTGTTGAGAAACATATGGCAAGACTCAATATGACAAAGCAACCATCACTTCTGATTATATTGGACCCAAAATAGATCATTGGCATCCATATGACCTTTCATGATTTCTTAAAACCACAAAAATCTTCCAAAAGAAAGATAACATGATTTAGTTAGGTTGCTTTGAAGATCTAAATAACAGATAATGAATTTGAAAGACAGGTATCATCCAAAATAGACTATGCGTCAAAAAATATATCATTGGCAGCCATACGACCTTTCAAGATTCCTTAAAGCCACAAATATTCCAAAAGAAAATGAAAACATGATTTAATTACATTGCTTTGAAGAACTAAGCAGTGAAAGAAGATAATGAAGAAGAAGAAGATACATTGCTTCAAAGATCCAAGCAGCAAAAAAGATAACGAAGCAGAAGAAGATACAGTAACCAAAGTAACCAGAATTTCTATGAAATTTCTGCATCTATTTACCCCAGAAAAGTATAATGTTCCTTAGGAATATGCAACCATCAAATTTTGTCATAAAAAATTCCTATGAAAATTCTCCATCTATTTACCCCAGAGAAGTATGTCAAATTTTATCATAAACAAAAGGCAGAAAACAGCTGCTACATACTTGTCCTGAATTTGCAGTTCTGGCCCACATTTTGGAACAGAAATTCCTCCCCTGCATGAAAAGAAATGAATATCATAATCCACAAAGACAATAAATATAGTCCACATCCTGTTTTCCAGCTTATGAGTTTTTCTCCTATGCACTTCCAATAGCAAATCGTTGAAAGAAGAATAAAAGGAATAACTACTTGGATTGCACTCTTGCAGGAGCCGAATGAAGAACAGCACTAAGAAGTCCCAGTATTGTTTGTGTTTTTCCTGTTCCTGGGGGACCCTAGAAGAGAATGTGTTGTTAGGATCTGGCTGAGCAATTTATATATGGTACCAACAAGATAAAACTGACAACAGCTTTCGCAGAAATTTGATATAACGTTGGTGTGCTGATTATGTCTAAAAATTCAACTAGCACAGTATCCTAGTAATGATTTACAATATTTGTTGTCTTTGAGTTTGATCCAGCTACATATGAAACAGCCACATTATAGAACATTTAGTGACTTTGGAGTCTTGACAATTTAATTGTTTTAAAATGTGCTATTGTTATCGTTATTTAAAGGCACCTTGATATATTGAAGATGTGTTAACACATCAACCAATTTCATGAAACTCAAAAGTATCACAAAGCATCCAAATAATCCCTTCCATATTCTTATCGAACTTAATTTCATCATAGTTTGACTGTATCAGAAATACCAGGCCAGTAAGTTATATTAATTCAGCAGGTATTACAAAAGTCTGATTAACTATGTACATGGGCATGCAAGTCCATAAATGAACAAATATGAAAAACTGATTAATTGAACAAAACTGCACTCTCCATAAATGACATATAAAAGCAACATCATTACCTGTATTAGAACAAAGGTTCTACGCGAAAGACCTGCCTGCAACAAATATCAAAGTTATGTTATAAGAAGGAAATGTGGTTCAATGGAAAAGAAGATTTAGTCTCACATGTTGGTAGATATGCTGATCTTACAGAAAGACTCACATGAACTGCTTCTAATTGTGAATCATTTAGGTTGCTTTGGAGGTAATCCATGAGTGGTTGCGGAACATTCCAGGTCTGATCTCCAAGATTACTCTGATCTGATTTTCAGCAGCAGACAAAATCATATCCTTGAAAGGAAGAGAAGCAACAGAATACAGTCCCATGTATTCACGCATGATAGTAGATAAACTGCAAATCTGCAAGGCCAATTTGTCATGAAGAATATGTTTAAAGAGCAAGCAATAAACACTTATATCATTTTGCAAAATTCCTTACCCATGATTAGAAGTTACATTTACCTATAGTTTTTCACATGAATCCTGAAATCACTAAGTTAGCATGCATGATAATACTTGGATAATCAAAACAGGCTGAAAATAGTACTTACAATCATCTGTAAGTGTCCCCTCACCCTTCCCGAAATATACAGTGACAAATGGTGAAAATTGTTTACAATCTACCTGGACCATCTTATGTAATTTATGAAATAAAAATATTTCATCCTGATTGTTCTCATTTCATAGATATTTTCCTTCAGCATTCCCAGCAATTGCCACATGGCAGTGACAAAAGATTAATACCCTGATTAGTGTACAGACAAATGGCTCAAAGGAGTTTGCATTATTATAAGAGATATCTATGATATTGGAGATCTGGTCCACAAATATAAGATATCCAATAGTAAAATTTCCATATCCCTAATCACTAAACATACATCTAGTCAAGAACTAATTCACAACAATGTGACATCAAATTTCAGCACCAACTAAATTTAATCTGAATTTGAAGTATTCATATCTAAAGACAAGTTATTGTGCAATAACAAGTCACAACACATAAATGTAAAAATAGCAAATATGAAGATAAAGGAGAAAGGCAAAGCATTAAATTTAACATGTGACATAATTAAATGGAACTGAAAATCACACCACTAATTATTTTTTAAAAAAGGAACACTATATAGTCTTGGAATTGATCAAAGATATGGAAAATTCAAGAGTAAAGAAGATAGCAATATTAAGATTCATATAAAATGTGTGCAAGTAGCAATTGGAGGAGAAGAGGACTGAAAAACTGTGTTTCCTTTTTATTACTCTAGTAAGCTAGAGTTCACCCAATAATGCTACCAATTTATGAAAATAAAGTGTTATACAGCAAAATATAGTGTAGAACAATCTAGATTAAACGCTCTGCTGTGACCTCCAATTTGGGCCAAAAATAGCTCAATTGTGATACAATGTAAAGTTTTCTAAAACAAATGTTGCCGCAAAATTTCTAGTTTAGCCACCCATGACTAAACTAAAGTCATCATAAAAGGTCGGCCCAATAAATGAGGCTCTCACCATTGCAAAGTCTAGAGAGAGTCGAATGCACACAGCCTTAACCCTACGTGTGGATATGCTGCTTTCATCTTTTAGATTTGTGACGCACAAGCAACCTTACTGTTGCACCAAGGTCCACCCACAACTAAAGTCACCATAAGATAATAATTTTAAAGAATAAAAAATTTAAGTTTAGAAAAGGGTCAGAATATTGACTGTTGAAAATAAAATCAGGCTGTTAGCTCCAATAAAACGAAGGGACAAGTTCCAATAATGGAACAGGCAAAACAGCAATTGAAAAAAAAAATCTATCAGTCATGAAGATTTATGCAGAAAATTGAACTTGTTTTAATAAAACAATCCAAAAACTTCAAGGAAATTAGCACCACTAGACAGCCGAGCTATATTCCAGAAAAACATCAAGTGAGCTGACTAAAATGTATGCAAGAGATCTCACAAATGAAGTGCCAAGTCTCCACGCGCACGTGAGAGAGAGAGAGAGAGAGAGAGAGAGAGAGTTCAACTCACTTTTAGAATCCATATGAAGCTCTCTGTTGTTTTAAAAACAGAAAGCATCCTCAGCAGCCTTTGACTGTTTTCAGGTTCAGCTTTATCCAGTTGTTTGATCTCCCCAGCCAGAAAAGTTCGAAGTGTAAGAGTCTCTCTGCTACCACGTTGTTCCACCAAGGCAAAAGCATATGCACTTGGAGTCATTGCCTCCTGAAACTGCACTATGCAACACATCCACAAGTCATTAATATGTAACAGATCATCTATTTGATAGCCAGACCTCCTGGCCTTTGTTTTATTTGGACAAGAATTAGAATTTAACACATTGCGATAAAGGTTAATTGAGTAAAAGTGGCGTTTAAATTAACATATCATAAAGTCTTCTTTCTCTTATCTTTCCTCTCAATGTTTTTGCTATTCCTCCTCGCATTTACAAGGTGAGACTGGTGGTGCCATCGAGTCGGATTAGGTTTGGGTTTGCTAAACCCAAACCTGTCCATTGAGGTCTCAGGTCTAACTTTTGTTCCATAATTAAGCCATTGAAGGATAGAGTCGAATTCAGGTTCGGGTAACAGAAGTGTGTATTGAGTTTAGGTCAAGTGGTGGTCAAGTTTGAGTACCAGTCAGGTATTAAATAATGTATCATAAAGTCACACTAAATAATCCATACTTTGAGAAGTTTATTAATAAAGCATACAATAGATACTATAAAAATTAAATCATGAACAAGAAGAACCTGATAGTTGATTATGTAAAATGATAGACAAAAAATAATTAAAAAAATATAATGCTTTACTTCAAAGTTAAGTATAAATACCCATATATGTTCTAACTTGTCATTACTTTCATTTTTTCCATTGAAGGTTATATAAATAAAACTGAAGCTTTATGATGTTATGCATATATTTACGTTTATGTATGTGTATACAAATGTACATATGCATGCATGTAACAAATTAGGTAATTTATGTAGGGTTGGGTTGAGTAATAAAATCTCAAATCTACACACAACCTGAAAGTTCCAACAGGTTTGTCTTTGATTCCTCACTGAACCATTCTAGGTTTGGGAAGGGTCTGGGTGAGTATTGGGTTGGGCATCGGTCTTGTGGGTTGGAGTGACAACCCTAAGTGAAATCCTTTCTGTACCAGTTCTTTATTTGATGGCTTGCCACCATATCTTGAATAGAAATTAACAAATAATGAAATTGAAGAAAATTAACAAGCATTATATATATGGACACCATAATCAAATATAAAGAAACCTAGTCCTACCTATAACTTCCAAATTTACACAATTTCGTTCTGATTGCCCTTTCTTCTGGGAAAACGGATAAACTGTTATTTTGCAAACGAGAAGAAGCACGAACCTTAACCTTCATATGAATTCGAACCAACAAGTAGGGAAGAAGTTATACCTTTTCCTTAGAAAGAAGCAAAAGATCATTTTCTGATACTTGTTCTCGGAACTCATCAAGAACAGCCAGCGACACCTTATGAAACCCATCGGTCTCGGTGCAGGAAGCGATCGCGCCCTTCCGCCAATCCGTCTGATCTGGTACCCAAGAAATCCAAGAGGAAAATAATAATAATAATAAATAAGACAAGGAAACAAATCCAAAACCCAAGATTCCGAAACCCTAAACCTAGGCTAACCGCACCTTCTTCGTCATTCCCTTGGACGATCTGGGCCTTCACCTCCTCAAAAAGGAGCGGCTCAAAGACCCCAATGTACTCCTCCACGTCTTTGTAGGTGTTCTTCACGTGCTTGAGCCCCGCGGCCAATCCATCTTGGGCAACTTTCTTCTGCTAATACGAGCACACAAGAGAACCAAAGAAAGATCGATCGAAACTCGAAAGGGATTAGAGGGAATGGAACAACGGGGAGAGGAGAAGAGATCGATTACAGTGGATTCTCGGACGAGGCGGACGTAATCCCAGCTGAGGACGATCTTTTGGAAGCGACGGATGGTTGCCGGAGAAGCCGCCGGAGCGACGACGGCCTTCTCCACGGCCATTGCCTCGTCTCCGTCCTCCCGAATAGAATTTGACAAGCCTGTGGCGTCAGGGTTTACGGATGAGTGCCAGTGTTTATTTTTACTGGGCGCTTCGAGAGTGGGAGATGGGAGCGACTTCGGCTTTATCTATTAAATAGAATTCTAAATATTTTTAAAAATAATTATAATTTAAATTCTTTCGCAAGTTGCAATACGAAACCACGATTTAACAAAATAAAAGAATAAAAAAAATATATTTTATAACTCATGTCATGAGAACCTTTTCATCTAATTTCTCTCAGCAACAACATGAATAGCGCATTTGGTACGAGGTTTTTCTCCTTAAAATCAAAAATCAATGTAAGAGAATGGTTTAAAGCTAAACCGTTACGTTATATTTGGGAGTTAGAAAAGAGAGCAAAGAAAAGATTTTTAAAGTAAATTAAAAAAATAAAGATGAGGATGAAACTTATTCATTGTTTAAAAGTCTTATTGTTGGCACAGATAGCAACTCAATAGGAATGAATTGGATTATTTAAAAAATTTAACACTTAAAACTTAAAACCAAATTTTACAAGGATTAAGTATACTAATGAAGTGATGCAATAATTTAAAGCACAAAGAGAGATAGAGACAAAAGCACGACAAACACACAAAGATTTATAGTGGTTCGGTGTATCCCATACCTACGTCCACTTCTAAGCAACTCTTGGGTCCACACTATAATCCACTGATTACAGTTGAGTTGTTTTACAAGCTCAAAACTCTAACTTGTTGTTTTACATGGGGTCACAACGAACCCAGCCGATTTTTACGGGTTCACCAGCACAAAACCCAAACCCAAGCTAAACTAGCTTGATCTCGAGGTAAACTACCTCAACTAATTCAATCCCCTGATTGAATTAGTAAACACCAATCAATTTAATGTTTACAACAATGGAAAGCTCCTTAAATAAGCAAATAAGCAATATAAATAAAATAAGATAGAAAAGCCTGATTGAAGCGATGTGGATTTGAGCTTTTCTTCTTTTCTCTTCTCTTTTGAATGGATAAGCAAGGATTAAATCGTTGAATCTTGAACACAGCTAGTTAAGGAAATAGGGCTTTTTCTTTTTTTTTTCCTTTTGAAAATCCTCTAAATTTAAACTTTTAGGGCTTTGGATTTCTCTTGAATCTCTCTTGGATTGATAGGCTTGGACTCATAGTTTTTCTTTGAAATTTCTCTCTTTTTCACTGAGTATTTTTCTCGATTTTTCTCTCTTTTACTCGATATTTTTTCGTTCTTTTTTTTTTCAAACGATCGAATCCCCTTTTTATATAGTCTTAATCCGAGATTAGGTGAGAAACTAGCCATTAAAATTGTACCTCGATGCTTCCTTACGCAAAGAAAAGTATCCATTGAGAATTAGGTGAGAAAATATATCTGTTAGAATCTGATCTGGCACTTTTGAAAATCATCCTTGACAGGTTGGAGTCGGCTCCAACTTTTCATGTATCGGCTCCAGATCATGTTTCCATAAATAGCAAAAATCGATTTGATGTAGAGTCGGCTCCGACTTTGCAAAGTGTCGACTCCCCGCTGACTGGAGTCGGCTCCCGATTTTGATGTGTCAGCTCCGAGAATTCCTCCGAAAACACAGTCTCTGTAACTCAGGTTAGAGTCGGTCCCAAAATCCATGTGTCGGCTCCGGCTTCTGAAGCAGAAAATAGTTTCTCTGTATCTCAGGTGGAGTCGGCTCACCTTTTCATGTGTCGGCTTCGAAACCTCAGGTGTCGGCTTCGAAACTCTAGGTGTCGACTCCGAACCATGCCGAAAATATACAACTGCTCTGATTCACACTGGAGTCGGCTCGATTGGTTCTAGGTGTCGGCTCCAAGTTCTGAACTTAAATAAATTCCATTGAAACTCGGTTCAAAACTGATTTCTAAGTGCCATTTGAATAAATAACCAATCTTAATTCCTGAAACACTTATCAAATCTATCAAAAATATAATGAATATACTCATGGCTTTTGTTAATCATCAAAATCAATAATTGGGTAAATAATTTCTCAATAATTTCCCCAACAATTTCCCCCTTTTTGATGATGACAAAAACATTGAGTATATGCATAATTGTCAAAGTATTTAAATTTAAGTTAAGCTCCCCCTATATGTGTGCATATGTTAAGTCATTGAAACTTTTGTGCATATCTTAATTCCATGTGGTATTAATTCCATTTAACATGTGATATTAATTCCATTTAACATGCATATAAGTACCATTCTTTCATTAATTAATTATGCATATATAAATATCTCTTCTCTCATTATTTTTATGCATATACAAGAATCTCTTCTCCCCCTTTTTTGTAATCAAAAAAAGGTTTAGAAGGTGCATTAAGACTTAAATTAACATCAATCAAGGAGTTTGAGTAATTCAATCATCAAAATCAAAGGTTAACCTAAAATTCAAGCTTAATATCAAAATTTAAGTATGATATTCATTGAATACTCAAAACTTCATTGCATCATTCACAAAGTTAAATATTTCATTACATCATTCTAAGCATCAAAATACTACATTACATCATTCATAAAGTCAAAATACAAACTAAACTTCAAAGAGTAAGTACATCAAAATGTAAGTCAAACATCAAAAGCTAATAACATCAAAATCTAAGAAGTCTTTTGAGCTCTTCTAAGATCTTTCCCATTCCTTCACTTTGGATTTTGATAAAATCATTTAGTCTTCTGTAAATAAAAGCAGATGCAACTGTGATTTTCTCTTGTAACTCTGCATTGCACTAAGAATAAGTATCAGAATCTCCTCCAATGTCCTTGATCTTCTCAAAAATGTGCATAAGATCAGTCTTCAAGGCTTCTGAAGAAGTTCCAAAGGATGATTCAATTCTGCTTACTCTATCTTCCAAGGAATAGTACATTTCCCTTAAGCTCAAAAGTCTACTATCTAGCTCAATCTTCATTTCTTCTTTATGACTAGCAAAGAGTTCCTTTAATTGTACCAACTGAGCATCAGAAAAGCTAGATGAAGGAACAGAAACAGATGTAGGTGCTGGTGGTGGTGATGATCTATTAGGCTCAGGTAAGGATGCCTCACTGATGGGCCAACCATCGATGGTGCAGCAGCTTCAATATCAGCTGCCCTGTCCTTCAGATGTCCTTTCCTTTCTCAATTGCCATCCACCTTCACGAACCCCATCCGATGCACAGTAGCTAAACTATAATAATCAGTGTGCCTTAAGTTCTTCTTGGGTTCATTGTCTGAAATAACTATCCCTTGGCTCTGAAATGCTAATGTCAAAACCATGTCGTAAGGCAAAGTTGACCTCTTTTTGTTACCAGCTTCAGCCATGTACTAAATCATACCAGCTAAATTAATTTGCTGACCAGTCAGAACACTATCCATTATTACAATGTCTCGCTCCGAGATATACTCAAATCTGCCGGTCTTTGGGAATAAAATCATACCACAAATATTATGAAGTAATCTTAACTCAAGGGGCAACTGGTTTGCCCTAACTTCTTCAAATTCAGTGACCTCCCTTCCTAGCATTCTTGATAATGCACTGGATCTCTCACTATGATATTTGCAATAAGTTCAGTAACAGGAATCCCTAAAAGGTTTCCTAGAATCTCCAAAGTTAGATGAATTCTTTTCCCTCTAACAGAACTCACTATGCCTCCATCTCCTCTTGAAAGATTGAAATAAAATTCTTTGACTAAGGCAGGGTAAGTGGGTACATCAAGAGAACACACGTTATCCCAACCTAATTCTTTTAATTGCCGCCCAATGGTGAAACCCTCTTCCTCAAAGAAGTGAAAATCTACCTTTCTGCCCATAGTGATCACACGGCCAGCAAGGGTGTCGATTTGAGGTGAGGAAGGACTTGGAATAGCGCTTGGTGTGGATGCCGACGAAGAGGACGATGAACTCGGTGAAGGCTGCCTCGCCGGATGCCTCATGGTTCGTTTTCCGGTCATCACCGCTACACCAACCAAGCATCCCCTACGTTTGGGTGCCATTGAGTGCTAATGAATGGTTAATTTGAGAAATCTTGGGTTTTGAAGAGTTGGAGAGTTTGGAAAGGTTAGGAGTCGATTGAAATGAGAGAGGAGTCGACTCTACCCTACATAAGTCAACCTGGGACCATTGGAGTCGACTCCCAAAGCGAGATGTCGGTTCAAGGTCGCTAACACAGTCAGCGCCCGAAGTGGAGTCGACTCGGGAAAAGCAGGTGTCGGCTCCAAAGTCTTAGACAAAACTGGAGTCGACTCCGATACCAAAGGAGTCGGCTCCAAGACAGTTTCAAAAAAAAAGAGTTTCAAAGGATCTGAAACTTGTCCGGATTGACATCAAATTTTGGCTAAATCAACTTTGGAATGTGATGAATCAAGGGGTTCAAATATCTAGATAAATCATCCTTAAAATTACACAAAAATTAGGAAAAATGATTGAATTCTAGATAATCATTCATAGGAGATTTAAAATTCATTCCAATGGATCACAAACTTCTATTCTCCTCTAAGATAACAAAATCTTTCTTCACTTAGGGTTTTGTAAAAATGTCAGCTAATTATTCATCAGTACAAACATAATCAAGACAAATGTCATTATTAACTACATGTTCTTAATAAAATGATATCTAATTTCAATGTGTTTAGTTCTTGAGTGTTGGATTGGATTTTTAGTTAAATTGATTGCACTAGTGTTATCACATCTAATTGGTGTTTTATCAAGTGTTATACCATAATCTTCAAGTTATCGCTTAATCCAAAGGATTTGAGTACAACAACTTTCAGGTGCAACATATTCAGCTTCAGCAGTTGATAATGCAACCGAATTTTGCTTTTTGCTAAACCAAGAGATTAAGTTACTTCCTAAAAATTGGCATGCACCACTTGTACTTTTTTATCCAATTTACAATCAGCATAATCAGAATCAGTATATGCAATCAAATTTAATGTTGAGTCTCTAGAATATCATAATCCTATTTTTAATTCTATTTAGATATCTAAGTATTCTTTTTACTACAATTAAGTGAGATTCTTTAGGTTCAGATTGATATTGTGCACATAAACATACTGCAAACATGATATCTGGTCTACTTGCTGTTAAGTAAAGTAGTGAACTGATCATACCTCTATAATATTTTTGATCAACAGACTTACCATCTTCATCTTTATCTAACTTACATGAAGGACTCATTGGTGTTCCGAGAGGTTTGACTTATTCCATACCAAATTTCTTGAGAATTTCTTTTGTATACTTTGTTTGGTTGATGAAAATTCCCTTTCTTTCTTGTTTGATTTGAAGTCCAAGGAAGAAGTTGAGTTCTTCCATCATGCTTATCTCGAATTCACCCTGCATTAACTTAGCAAATTTTGACACAAAAGATTGTTAGTAGCACCGAATACAATATCATCTACATAAATTTGTACTACCAATAAATCTTTATCTTTTCTTTTCAAAAATAGGGTTTTATCAACATTTCCTCTAGAAAAATCATTTTCAATTAGAAATTTGTTTAATCTATCATACCAAGCTCTAGGTGCTTGTTTTAAACCATATAGTGCTTTGTGTAGTTTAAAAACATGAGTTGAAAATTCATGACCTTCAAAACTTGGGGGTTGTTCTATATAAACTTCCTCATTTATAAAACCATTTAAAAATGCACTTTTAACATCCATTTGAAATAAATTAATGTTCATATGACATGCAAATGCAAGTAATAGTCTAATTGCTTCTAATCTAGCTATAGATGCAAAAGTTTCATCAAAATCAATTCCTTCTTCTTGATTATATCCTTTTGCAACTAATCTAGCTTTATTTCTAATTACTATGCCATTTTTATCTAATTTATTTCTAAATACCCATTTAGATCCTATTACATAATAACCTTTGGGTCTATCAACTAAGGACCATACATTATTCCTAGTAAATTGATTTAATTCCTCTTGCATAGCTAACATCCAATTACTATCTTTTTCAGCTTCTTCAATAGTTTTGAGTTCTATATGAGACGCAAATGCAAGATGATTATTGATGTTCCTCATTGATGATCTAGTTCTTACTCCTTGAGATGGGTCACATATGATTAAATCCTTAGGATGACCATAAGCATATCTCCAATATCTAGGTAAATCTACATCATTACGAGTAGTATCAATAACATCATCCTTAGGTGAGTCATCATCTTTAGCTTCTTATTCATGGTCTGAAGATACATATATATTCAATTTTTTAATATCTTTTTTAAGAAAAATTGTATCTTCTCATCATCAATTTCTCAGAACTTGATGCTAAAGACTCATCAAATACTACATGAATTGATTCTTCTACAATTAAATATTTCTTGTTAAATACTCTATATGCTTTACTAGAAGTTGAATAGCCTAAAAATATACCTTCATCAGATTTAGCATCAAATTTCTCAAGATTGTCCTTACCATTATTATGAATAAAACATCGATAACCAAATGCATGAAAATAACTAATGTTAGGTTTCCTATTATGCCATAGTTCATAGGGAGTTTTCTTAAGAATTGGCCTAATTAAAGCTCTATTAAGGATGTAACATGCTGTATTTATAGCTTCCACCCAGAAGTACTTTGGGAGTTGGCTTTCACATAGCATGGTATGGGCCATATCTTCTAATGTTCTATTTTTCCATTCTACGACTTCGTTTTGTTGTAGTGTTCTAGGTGCAGAAAAATTATAATGAATGTCATTTTTAATACAAAAATTTTCAAATTGATGATTTTCAAATTCTGTACCATGATCACTTCTAAGAGACTCTATGATGTTGTTTTTCTTATTTATGACTTTCTTAAAGAATTTCAGGAATATCGAGAAAGTCTCATCTTTGTGAGCCAAAAATAAAACCCATGTATATCTAGAGTAATCATCTACTATTACAAGACCATATTTCTTTTCTCCTAAACTAGTGGTTCTAGTATCCAAAAAGGTCCATATGAAGTAGTTCGAGTGGCCTAGTAGTTGAAACAATATTCTTAGATTTAAAAGAATTTCTAGTTTGTTTTCAAATTGACATGCATCACAAATTCTATTATTTTCAAAATTTAGTTTTGAAAGTCCTTTAACTAAATCTATTCTAATTAATTTTGAAATTAAGTGTGTGCTTCCGTGACTTAATCTATGATGCCACAGCCATGCAATCTCATTTACCTTAGCATTATCAGCAATTAAGCAATGGTTACTAGTAGATAAATTGTCTAGATTAATTAAGTATACATTGCCATTTCTATTTTCAATAAATATAATGCTATTGTTTATGGGATTAGAAACAGTGCAAATAGAAGCTTCAAAGGAAACTTTGAAACCTTTATCACATAATTGGCTAATGCTAATTAGATTATGCTTTAAACCAACAACATATAAATATTTTCTATAAAAATGGATGGAGTTATTTGAATTTTACCAAATCCCATAATTTGGCCTTTGCCATTATCTCTAAAAGTAACAACTCCTCATCTTTTATCTTCAAGGGTGATGAATTGCTTCTTATCACCTGTCATGTGCCTTGAGCAGCCACTATCAAGATACTACTTTCGTTTTGATTCTTTGGCCGTAAGACACTCCTGCAAGATAATCAAATCTTATGTTTAGGTACCTAAGCTTTCTTGGGTCCTTCATGGTTAGTAGCAATAAAGATTGTTCCTTTTGGAACCCATATTTTCTTGCCTTTAATATTTAAATTCTTATTAGTTTTTCTAAAATTGCATTCATAAGATTTATGTCCTTTTTTGTTGCAATGATAGCATGAAATATCATTTTTCTTTACAAAGAAATTGTTGACATATTTTTGTTTCATATGTGGTTTATATCCTAAACCAGCTTTATCAAATACAACTATTTGATTACTTAAAAGCAAATTTAGTTTTTCTGAGTTATATGTAAATTTATCAACTATAATTTTATGTTTATCAATTTCTTTCTTCAAATTAATATTTTCATTAGAAATTGATTCCTTTTCTTTTAAAATATTTTTATTTTTAGATTTTAGATTTTTAACCTCAAGAATTAGTTCATTTTTCTCTTTGAGAAGATTTAGGTTTTCAGTTTTCAAAGATTTATTTTTCATTCTCAAAACCTTAAAATCACTAACTAATTCATTGAAAGCATCATATAATTCATCAAATGTAAAATCATCATTAGAGGTTTCAATACATACCTCATTTTCATCGTTTGCCATGAAGCATATGTTTGCAATCTCTTTTTGTTCTTCTTATGATGAAGACTCTTTACTATCACTCCAAGTTGCAACATAGGCCTTCTTCTTCTTATAACCCTTCTTTGGTTGAGGACATTCAGATCAAAAATGCCCCGGCTTCTTACATTCATAACATGTCAAGGGTTCTTTTTCTTTATCCTTATCCCTTTCTTTTTCTCTTTCTCCTTCCAATTTTATTCCAAACTTTCTCTTGTGGAAGTGTCTCCTTTGCATAAATTTTTTAAATTTCTTAGCTAGGAGAGTTGTCTCATCATCTTCTTCATCATCATCACTGCTGCTCTTTTCACTTTCAGCAGCCTTGAGTGCTATAGTTCTTTTCTTTTTCACCTCTTCCTATTGATGCTGCTTCATAGTCAGCTCATGGGTCATCAAGGATCCAAGGAGCTCTTCTAAAGGTAGAGCATTCAAATCTTTGGCTTCTTGGATTGCAGTTACTTTTGCTTCCCATGTTCTTGGAAGATATCTAAGAATTTTGCGCACCAATTCAGAGTTAGTATAAGTCTTACCAAGACCTTTTAAACCATTAACAATATAGTAAATCTAGTGTACATGCATGTGATTGATTCAGTTTATTCCATGCTAAACAATTCATATTTGTGCACTAGAATATTAATTTTGGATTCTTTTACTTGGTTAGTACCCTCATGGGTAATTTCTAGTCTATCCCAAATTTCTTTGGCTGAAATGCAAGTAGATATTCTATTGAATTCATTTGCATCCAAAAAACAATATAAAACATTCATAGCTTTTGCATTGAGCTGAGCAATTTTCCTATCGTTCTCATTCCAATCCCTTTCGGGCTTAGGAACTATTGAACCATCTACAATGTGTGTGGGTGTACTAGGTCCATTTCTAATGACACTTCACAATTCATAATCTAAAGCTTGAATGAAAATCCTAATTATTGCTTTCCAATATGAATAATTAGAGCCATTAAACAAAGGTGGCCTATTAGTGGATTGACCTTCAGCAAAAGATGAGCCAGCTTGTGTTGCCATTTGGATCTTTAACTCTTGATCGTTAGATCAACTAAAAATGAGCACAAGCTCTGATACCAATTGTTGGCCCAGATGGCAACCTAAGAGGGGGGGTGAATTGGGTTGTTTAAAAAATTTAACACTTAAAACTTAAAACCAAATTTCACAAGGATTAAGTATACTAGTGAAGTGATACAATAATTTAAAGCACAATGAGAGAGAGATAGGACAAAAGAACGATAAACACACAAAGATTTATAGTAGTTCGGTGTATCCCATACCTACGTCCACTCCTAAGCAACTCTTGGGTCCACACTATAATCCACTGATTATAGTTGAGTTATTTTATAAGCTCACAACTCTAACTTGTTATTTTACACGGGATCACAATAAACCTAGCCGGTTTTTATGGGTTCACCAACATAAAATCCAAACCCAAGCTAAACTAGCTTGATCCCGAGGTAAACTACCTCAACTAATTCAATCTCCCTGATTGAATTAGTAAACACCAAATCAATTTAATGTTTACAACAATGGAAAGCTTCTTAAATGAGCAAATAAGTAATATAAATAAAATAAGATTTAGAAAAGCCTGATTGAAGCGATGTGGATTTGAGCTTTTCTTCTTTTCTTCTTTTTTCTTCTCTTTTGAATGGATGCGCAAGGATTGAATCGTTGAATCTTGAACACAGCTTGTTGAGGAAATAGGGCTTTTTCTCTTCTTCTTTTCCCTTTTGAAAATCCTCCGAATTTGAACTTTTAGGGCTTTGGATTTCTCTTGAATCTTTCTTGGATTGATAGGCTTGGACTCAGAGATTTCTCTTTGAAATTTCTCTCTTTTTACTGAGTATTTTCTCGATTTTTCTCTCTTTTCTCGATATTTTTTCGTTCTCTCTTTTTTTGTTTTCAAACGGTCGAATCCCCTTTTTATAGAGTCTTAATCCGAGATTAGGTGAGAAACTAGCCGTTAAAATTATACCTGGATGCTTCCTTATGCAAAGAAAAGTATCTATTGAGAGTTAGATGAGAAAATCGTCCTTGATAGGTTAGAGTCAGCTCCAATTTTTTATGTGTTGGCTCCAGATCGTGTTTCCATAAATAGCAAAAATCGATTTGATGTAGAGTCGACTCCGACTTTGCAAAGTGTCGACTCCCCGCTGACTGGAGTTGGCTCCGAGAATTCCTTCGAAAACACGGTCTCTGTAACTCAGGTTAGAGTCGGCTCCCGAAATCCATGTGTCGGCTCCGGCTTCTAAAGCAAAAAAATAGTTTCTCTGTATCTCAGGTTGGAGTCGGCTCCACCTTTTCATGTATCGGTTCCGAAACTCTAGGTGTCGACTTTGAACCATGCCGAAAATATATAACTGCTCTGATACACACTGGAGTCGGCTTGAATGGTTTTAGGTGTCGACTCCAAGTTCTGAACTTAAATAAATTCCATTGAAACTCGATTCAAAACTGATTTCTAAGTGCCATTTGAATAAATAATCAATCTTAATTCCTGAAACACTTATCAAATCTATCAGAAATATAATGACTATACGCATGGCTTTTGTTAATCATCAAAATCAATAATTGGGTAAATAATTTCTCAATAATTTCCCCAACACTTATAAAATATAGAAAAGGAAAAAAGAATTTTATATATTATCCTTATTTAGTTTAATAAAATATAAAATAAATCCTTGTAAATTCTTTAATTAAGAGATTAAAAAATATTACCATTGAGAAATTTGGGGTATTAAAACCTATCTAAACCCATCATATTTTTCTACTTATAAAATTTTTAAATAGAAGTATTTATTTTTTTCCTTTTCTCTTCTTTCCATCAAAACTTCTCTCTCAAACAGGCCCCAAGAAATTGGAATGCCTAGATTGACAAATCAACTAAGAATTAAGTAAACTTTAAATTGAATTGAAGTCCAATTTATAATCAAATAAAATAAAGTTAATGTCTGATTTCTATTCTTTTTCTTTGATTCCAATAGAAATCCATAACAAAAGTGTTCTTCCACATGGATCATCATGGCATATAAAAATTTTCTAACAAACTTCTTCTCACGCAGATTGATCATAGTTGTTGGAGTAGAGCATCCGATAAGGGTCATCTTTGTAAGTAGAGATAAAAAAAATCAAATTAAGAGAGAGAAAAAAAATAAAAAAAGGTTTGCTTGAAAAGAGGCATGGCCAATAACGATAATTATGTAAATGGTGTCACATTATGGATCTGATAAGAACCTCATCAATACCCTTAAATTTAACCAAGAAATTTCTTGGTTGACTATGACTCAAGGTAATATTCTTATTTTTATACTGATTGTTTATTTCTCCGGATGATTAATATTATTTCATAATGAATTTGCCTAATTTTTTTGACTCATAAACTATGGTTATCAATACATGGCTACTTGCCATGTATAAATACATGAGGATATCAACACATGAATTGCATAGGTATTCAAGACTCTTTCCACTTATTCTCTAACACTATCATTGTTATCACTACATGTCTCTAACTAATGCATCTACTGTCATCTTGGACATCATATTTACTATTATCATGGCCACTCCCTGATTTTCCTTATAAACTATGTTTGACCGGTGACTTGGTACGACCTCTAAACCAAAGTTCAATCTTTTCTTGCTTCCTTAACCAAATCCAGACCTGCTTCTCTGGATCATTTGATTGGATTTCTCCTTTAGCTCGTATCCACATATTCTTCCTTCATAGACTTCATTGTGGTGAGTTAGCAATGACCTTCATCTCTCCAAGCTAATGTCAAAGCTTTTCACATACATCCTAAGGTAGTCCAAGGCTAATCGCTACCTTGACCTTTACCTAGCTAGCTTGAGAACTATAGATTACTACCCATCAAAGTCCCTGCAATCTAATCCCACTCCAATACTCCTTGCGTACTCTAATCCATAAGCCTTTATCATATTCATATGGAAATAGCAATCATGTTTGCATGGAAATAGTTGTTTGTGCACTAAAAGCAATGGCCTCACATAAAGTTGTGGCCATGTCTTCAAATCTTGAAGTAAAAATTGCTAACCTTAATCGAAATATAAATATTGATCAGAAGTCTCTCTTGCATGGAAATACTTGCAGCAACTCCTAAGAGAATGAAGAATGTTATAAAGATGAGAAGAGTAGTAAATAACTACTGTGATTTATATATATGACAATATATAAGGAGAGTGTGAAACTAGTCAAGTGCCTAGTACATTATGATTTTTAATATGCCAAATTCCATAAGTTTACCTAGGTTTGACTTCATTATATCTCATGGTATGGCCAATATAGAAGAATTGGTGCAACCTGATCATTTACATCAAGGTAGACCCTACCCTCACTACTAGTGATTCGTCTCCATGCAAGTCATATTAAGAAGGGTGACATGGAGGGAGGGATGAGTCACTGAAACAATGGCAATTGTTGTGACCAAGATGATTACTACAATGAGAGGTAAGATTCAGGGTTAAAGTAGGAGGCAAGGTTAGAAGAGGTGACGATAGAGTCCTAAAATGATTTTCATCGAGTTGCTAGCTCTATAAGATGTAATGTCGATCTCTCATGTCTGACGTGAGATTTAGAGGCAAAATCATCTATCATGATATGATTTTAAAAATGCACCTTCAGAATTACTCGATCTGTTGAAAGTAATATAATATCCAAAATTTTACTAGTTATATTCCTTTTATTTTTGAACCTTTTTTTAAGGCCCTGTATACACATAACTTATTGGTATTAATTTATTTGTCAGTGTAAGATTATAACCTACTTTATGAAATATCCACACAAGTTAAGGCCTGAGTAGACATGTGATTAGTTTTTTCTAAAGTTTTATTTATGTTTACATCTCCATTTGCACTAATATATCACCTTAATTTGTTACTTCATTTTGACTGCATTTACTTCTAAATACTTTTATGAAATTACATTTTTTTGGTAAAGAATAGATCGAATATATTTGGAATGAATTTAGAAATGTGAATTTTTGACCACATAATTTGAGTATTTAAATTATCATAGGTTGCAATGAGCTTGTTGATAGATTTTAGAGAGCATAAAGCAAGTATTCTGATTGTTAGAGGAGATGCCCAACTAAGAATAGAATACAAGACCCTTAATTTCCAAATGGATAGATTAAACTAATAAGACAAGTAGCAATCCATAATGATATTATTGTTTGATGATAATAATATTGTGTTGATTACGTGGTCATGCATACTTCTGTACATGTTTAAAAATGGCTCTTCCACTTTCATAAATAACCACCATGCCTTCAATTTATGGATATTTTAATGTGAAAAGAAATGACAAGACCTTGTCTGTTATAGATCTAGAAAGGACATATGAACTAAGAGAGATTTGTTTGGTGATGTAAGAATGGAGCAAGAAAGAAAGGCATAAAGTTAGTACTAGTCAAGATGGGAGAAGAACTGTAAAAAACAATGAATGGAGAGAGTCGGGAGGTTCTGGTGGCCGTAAGGTCTGAATCTGAATACGTGTGTCAGAGGAGCATAAGGTTCTGGAGTTCTAGAAAATTTATAAAACATCTTTCAGTCATGTGCAGGTGAAATTTGGTCCAACAATGTGACACAAAGGGCTTGTTTATTCATGTTGAGGGTTCAGTAGATTAGGAGAGCGAGGACAAAACGAACATTGAAGACACAGCAAACACTGAGTTTTTCCCCCTGTTTTAGATATGTTTAAATGATGGGTAATTGTGAGTGACAGTTGATATCTATAGAGGGCTCCATTTCTCAGTTTAAGCATTCTGTGAAGTATTTTTACTTTTAAGTACTCTAGAACAAAGGACCGAGAATTCTTTACATTTATATACAATTCTTTCTTTCTACATTTATTGATGGAAAACACATCTTTCGATGGATATATTAATATGCTATTAATGAATTCCGGCTATGTTCCTAGTTATTAGGCATCCTTTTCTATATGTGACTTAATTGTTTCTGCTTGTTTTAGATACATACCAAACTCTTTTCATCTTTTGTGTTATTGGCGGCAGATTGATAAACTTCAAGCTACTTTTCACCAATGGGAACATACACCCCTTCAGACACTGGAGAGCGTGTTCATCTAACTAAAGAGTTCTTGTCAGCTATGAAAGCATTGAGTGGCAAGTATGAGAACCAAGGATACTGCAGTCATGTTGTCTATTATCATTTCTTCTACTTCTAAGAAGTATTTTTCTTATCAACATATTGTTTTACTGAGTTCTTAACATATTATAAAACGGCATGGTGAATAAGAAAAATCGGACATGAAATAGAAGATTTTCTTTATTTTTGTCCATTTCATTCGGATGACATTCTGCCACTATTGACCCTGTACTGTTAATATTTATCCAAGTGTTTTGTCAGTAAAGTTCTTTTGTTGTGCTACAATTCTTTAGCTGAACTCATAGTCTTCCTTCCTTGAAAGGTGGATGAATTGGATAAGGCAGTTATAGTTGCTGCAAGAGATCCAGCTTGCTATGGCCTTGACAAAGTTGAACTTGAAAGACTAGAAAATGGACTAGCACTGCTCATAATCAGGTCGACTTCATAAAAATCATCAAATTTCATTTTTTTTTTTCAAGGTTTGCAATCTCGTTACTGAATCCCATGTCGATACCTGATCCCGTATCAGTACCATCTTGGCAAAGCATCGATATGCTCAATATGAGTTTGGTTCGGCATGCCAATACTGGACACACCCTCCTATTGTGTACTACTGGTTCAGTGCCAGTATGGCACAATATGTTCAGTACGCACCGCTATATACCAGCATAACATATCATGATTTTTTCATTAACAATTTTAGTCTAGAAAGGTATTTTGGATTCTCTGATGATATTTTTAGATTGGCACTGTGTGGAGAGCTGTGGAAGCTGGAAAGGAGAAGAGCAGTTCAATCAATGGTATGCATCAAGAGCTGATGAGACTCCCAAATGATCATGCTTCTCAAGCAGGCAGCTCAAACCACTTCATTGCTGACAATGATGATTTTATCTCTTCAGAATCAGATCGGCAACGGCTCTTTATAAAGTAATTTCATGCTTTATTTATCGGAATCTGACTTCCATATTTATAGTGGATATGGCTTAAAATTTTATTAATCAAATGCTTATTGCAACCAATTTTGGAAGTCACCAAGAAAATCAAATTGCTTATTCGGTTTATGAACAGCCATCAAGTGATGCTAAAAAAATTAGTTTGATTAAATTTATCAAACAAAATAATACATGTTACATTTTGAAAGTGAGGTCAGGGTTTCAGTCCAAGTGGAGAGGAAGAAACAGGCTTTGCCAAGGAGATATCTTCATAAAATGACAATAACTTAGCTATAATTCCTCCAAGGCATTGAAGAACATTGTGGTGTTGTAGTCATTTTCTTCCAACGGATACAAGGATGTAGGCACTTGTTTTATGTGGGTGAATGTGTCAGACCCTTTTAGAACATAATAGCCTTTTCTTTTATAGTCCTGTTCAATGGCCTCGTATGAATAACCATGGCACTGGGTACATGTACATGATACTAAAATGAAGTGTCCATGTCGAAAGAATCAACCGGGTAATAACCGAGCATACCTCAGATTACATGGTACACAAATGCAGCAATAATCCAGGTCATTTTGTATAGAAAAGTAATTGAACAAACAAATAACGTCGTAAGAGAGATAATCAAGTAATAAATAAAAAGATCAACACACCAAATGTAACATGGTTCGGCCTTTTATCTTTGACCTACGTCCATGGGCAAGACCTCCTCGACGATTCTTTTATTTATTAATCCATAGCACAAAATTACAAAAGAAAAATGATAAAAACTTACCTTTCAAAGCCCTAGAATCCTCTCACAAGAACTACAAAAACCTCACCAACAGGATCATCTCCAAAGCATGCCCTAACCCATGCTCACAACCTCCTTTTTATAGACCAAAACCCTATTCTTGCATTAATTGGGACAATAACCAGCCATTGGATCAAAAAAAAAAAAAAAAAACGGCCTAGATGTATAGGAAAGTAAACCTATTCCTGCATGAATTGGAATAATAAATAGCTGTTGGATTAAAACAAAAAGAACGGCCTGGATGTATAGAAAGTAAACCCTATTCCTACATGAATTGGAACAATAACCAGTCGTTGGATCAAAACATGAAAGGAAGGCCTGGATGTATAAGAAAGTAAACCCGTGCGAGTATAACGGGTTGCGCACAGGTCTGCATCTCAACAATTCTTTCACTTGAAGACATGTGCCGAATGCCAAAAAACGTCATCCCTGGAAGCCTTGCCAACCTTCCAATGCTTAAGTAGCTCCAAAACCAAAAGAAGCTTTACTCCAATTTAGCTTCTCTCGAGTCACAGGCTTGGTCAACATATCCGTTGGATTTGCATTGGTATGAATCTTCAACAGTGAGATTAACCATCATTCACCACATTTCTCATAAAATGATAACAAATGTCGATGTGCTTTGTTCGAGAATGAAACACCGGATTTTTCGCCAAGTGCAATGCGCTTTGACTATCACAATTCACTCTTATCACATCCTGCTTCATCCTAAATTTTCCAAGAAGCCTCTTAAGCCAAATAGCTTCTTTACATACATGTGCCATAGCAATATATTCTACCTCTGTCATTGATAATACGACCACTGACTGAAGCTTGGATCCACTTAACTGCTTTCCAATGATCACTACCTGAATTTGCCATAAATCGGTTCACAACTCTCACTGCTTGTACAATGTCTGATCTTGTACTTACCATGGCAAACATAAGACTCTCTACTACTGAAGAATATGGTACCCAAACCATATCAGTCTTTTCTGCTTCTGTGCTAGGTGATTACTCTGCTGATAATTTTAATTGGATAGAAAATGGGGTAGAAACCGACTTTGCATCTGCATATTGAAGCGTCGCAGAACCTTCTCCACATATCCCTTTTATGATAGCCAGACCTTCCTATCCTTCCTCTCCCGTAGCACCTTCATCCTAAGTATTTGGTTTATGGCTCCTAAGTCTTTCATTTCAAACTCCTCAGCCAACTGAGTTTTTAGATTTGATATCCGACTCTTGTTATTCCTTGTAATCATCATATCATCAACATACAGCAGCAAGATACATAAGCTCCTATCATCATAGCTGCAGAAATATGCACAATAATCTGCCTTCAATCGATCAAATCCCAAGCTCACCATAAAGGAATCAAATCACTTGTACCAACACCTTGGCGCCTATTTGAGACCGTACAATGATTTGTTCAGCCGACAAACCAACTCTTCCTTGCCTTTTTCAACAAAACCTTCAGTTTGTGACATATAAATCTCCTATTCCAAATTGCCATGTAAGAAAGCTGTCTTTACATCTATCTGCTCAAGTTCCAAATCCATGACTGTCGCGATCATCAAAATAACTTGAATAATAGTCAATCGAATCACCGGTGGAAAAATCTCATCAAAGTCAATCCTTGACTTCTAAACATAACCCTTTACCACCAAACTCGCTTTGAATCTCTCACATTTCCATCTGAATCCTTCTTTGCTTTATATACCCACCGAAGCCAATCAGACTTCTTTCCTTCGATAGAGCTACAAGTTTCCAGGTCTTGTTCTTCCGAAGTGCCTCCATCTTCTCTTCCATAGCATAATGCCACTTTCTAGCATTGGACTCACAAGCCTCCTTATATGAAGTTGGCTCATCCTCTTTCGCTAAAGCAACATAAGCACAAACATGATTAGCAGAAGGAATGAAAGAAGTGAGATAGTCATTATACCTAGAAAGATGTCTAATGACCCTCCTAGGCCGCTCCGACTCTGCTAGTGGTTCATCTAGAGAGATAGCATCTTCAGATGATTGTAAAGACTCTGCGCTCGATTCACTAGCTACTACCTCGTCATTTGATTGTACTTGCTCTGATTGCTGCTTATCATGTGCATCAAAGAACTCAATAGGGATAACAGCTTTATCATCTTGTTCTTTCTTGGTGCCTTGAAAAGATTCTTCATTAAAGATAACATTTCGGCTAACAATAATCTTGTGGGTAGTAGGGTCTCACAATCGATACCCCTTTACTCCTTTAACATAGCCAAGAAAAATACACCTTCGAGAGTTCTTATTTAATTTTGTTCTCTTTTCTTTTGGGATCCATGCATATGCATCACATCCAAAAAACGAAGATGAGAATAATTTACTGGCTTACCACTCAAAAACTCCTCTAAAATTTCACACCCAAGAGTTTTTGTTGGTGCTCGATTAATCAAGTAACAAGCCGTATTCATAGCCTCTGCCCAAAACCTTTTGTCAAGTTTTGCAGAACTCAACATACTTCGGACCCTCTTCATGAGTGCTCTATTTAACCTCTCTGTCACACCATTATGTTGTGGTGTACCAAGTATTGTAAGGTATCGCCGAATTTCATGCTCGCTGCAAAACTTCTCAAATTCCTTGGAGCAATATTTCCTCCATTATCTGAATGTAGGCACTTAATTTTTAAACCTTTTTTTTCACTAGAGCCTTGAATTTCTTAAAAGTCTCAAAAACATCACATTTATGCTTTAGAATATATATCCAAACCTTGCGAGAATAATCATCAATGAAGGATACAAAATAGGAACACCCACCCAGTGACTTATCAGGTGACTCCCAAGTATCTGAATGGATTAGATCAACAAAGTCTTTACTCCGTTGCAGTGATAAAGAGAAAGAAAGCCTTCTTTGCTTGCCATAGATGCAGTCTTCACAAAATTCTAGTGACGCTGACTTGTACCATGGAAGAAGCTTCCTATTTGATAATAGTTGTAGCCCATGCTCACTCATATATCCCAAACGACGATGCTAAATTATAGGAGACATAATATTTGCAGTTGCTACTGCTGCCTCTTCCACCTGAGTTTTGCCCACCAATTTATATAGATCACCCAAAAGCTCTTCCTTCATCACCACCAAATTCCCTTAGCACACCTTCAATTGATTTTTCTCCCCGACAAACTTGAGACCTTGCTTGCAAAGTTTTTTAAGTGATAGCAGACTCTTACGAAGTGTAGGAACATGCTGTACATTAGAAAACATCCGAATTAAATCATCAAACATCTTGATCCGAACATCTTCAATTCCAACCGCATAATAAGTAGCATTGTTATCCAAATAAATAAATCTACCATTTTGTATGTATGAAACCACTCCCTAAAAGGAGTCATGTGAAAAGATGCCCTCGAATCCAAAATGCAATGATATGCAAGTTCAGAGCTTTTAATTGCTGTCAAAGCATTCCCATCTTCTGAAATAGATAAATCAGTTTCGCCTTCTGCTACATTACCTTGGAAACTTTCTGATTCAACTTTTATATCAACTCCTTTAGTCCGGCAATCTTTCTTCACATGCCTTGTTTTTCCATAATTCTAACACTTTACCATCTTCTTGCCCTTGGATTTAGATCTCGATTTTCCTTGATTACAACATTTCTTCTCGAAAGGTCTTCCTAGTGCTACCATTGCCTCCCCAGAAGAGCTTCCTTGGCTAGATCTCCGCCTCATCTCCTCTGTTAGCAATAATGCAATAACTGACTCCATCTTGAGGGTTTCAACATGACTTAAGTTCATAATGAGATTATCCCAAGATTCTGGCATAGAACACAGTAAAATGATAGACTTCTCTTCATCTTCAATTTTCACATCTAGGGCTGTAAGCTTGCTCACAATGGAATTGAATACTTTCAAGTGCTCTTGAACTAATGCCCCATCCTTCATCTTCAGATTATATAATTGCCATCTCAGATAAATTTTATTCACCAAAGACTTTCCTTCATAGAGATTCTTCAACTTTTGCCAAATCCTTTTGCAGTAGTCTCTGTCTCAATATTAAATAATACATAATCATCTAATGCCAGATAAAGATATGCCACAACCAGTTTATCTTTCTCTATATATTGCTCATCTAATATATCTTGCGGTTTATTTTCTTTTCCTTGTAAAGCAATTTCACAGCTGATGGCGCCAAGTCACCTTCTTCAAGCATCGGGGAAGACGGACGTCCTTCTCTCTGGACCCCTGCAAGAAAAGTCCCCGGAGACTGGATGCTCCGATGGGGACCCTCCGATGCTCAAGTTAGTCACTTGGGATCAGATGAGAACTACTCGGTCGAAGGAAGCTGAAGCGGTTAGGGTTTTAGCTAGTAGGAAGAAAACTAGAAAACCAGAGTTCCAGGATTCTTACAGCGGGGCACGTGCTTTTATACATGTTCGAATGTCCCCCTTCTATTCCCAAGATCACTGATTTTTAGGAGCTCAATTCAATAACGGACAAAAATACGGGGCCGACGATGATAAGTTGTACTATCACCTACACACCGGATGCATCATGAGTTACCTGTCAGTATGACCTCACAGATGTCTCGCATCTGAGGTAGCATCTGGTGCGCACCACCGCTACAACGGGCAGGTGGTGATCCGCATATAGTAACGGGGTATGGCCATGCACAGTGACAAAGATACAATGGATCATACGCCGTTATGAGGCATGGCCACCTTCTGCCATGGATGTGCGGTGGATTTTATGAGCACGCCAGGTGGTCCAGAATAACCTGATCATGCGCCGGGGATTGAGATGCCATTCATGTGCCCTGAGACCAAGTGGGAGGTCCTGGGGGTTAATATACTGTTCATGTGCCCCGAGACCGAGAGGGAGGTCTCGGGGGTTGATATACTGTTCATGCGCCCCGAGACCGAGAGGGGGTCTCGGGGGTTGATATACTATTCATGTACCCCGAGACCGAGAGGGAGGTCTTGGGGGTTGATATACTGTTCATGTGCCCCGAGACTGAGAGGTAGGTCTCAGGGGTTGATACACTATTCATATACCCCGAGACCGAGAGGTAGGTCTCGGGGGTTGATGCACTGTTCATGTGCCCCGAGACCGAGAGGGAGGTCTCGAGGGTTGATATACTGTTCATGTGCCCCGAGACCGAGAGGTAGGTCTCGGGGGTTGATGCACTGTTCATGTGCCCCGAGACCGAGAGGTAGGTCTCGGGGGTTGATATAGCTCCCGTCAGCTGCTGCTCTGCTAGTGGTACACTGGGCTTTGTGCCTGGCTGGCCCAGGGCTTTTGTGCCGACCGGGGTCGGGCTTAAGTTGCTGAGAGCCGGCAGCACGCCGCTCTACCAGTGGTACACTGGGCTTTGTGCCTGGCTAGCCCAGGGCTTTTGTGCCGACGGGGTCGGGCTTAAGTTGCTGAGAGCCGGCAGCACACCGCTCTGCCAGTGGTACACTGGGCTTTGTGCCTGGCTGGCCCAGGGCTTTTGTGCCGACCGGGGTCGAGCTTAAGTTGCTGAGAGCCGGTAGCACACCGCTCTGCCAGTGGTACACTGAGCTTGTGCCTGGCTGGCCTAGGGCTTTTGTGCCGACTGGGGTCGGGCTTAAGTTGCTGAGAGCCGGCAGCACGCCGCTCTGCTAGTGGTACACTGGGCTTTGTGCCTGGCTGGCCCAGGGCTTTTGTGCCGACCGGGGTCGGGCTTAAGTTATTGAGAGCCGGCAGTATGCCGCTCTGCCAATGGTACTCTGGGCTTTATGCCTGGCTGGCCCAGGGCTTTTGTGCCGACCGGGGTCGGGCTTAAGTTGCCGAGAGCCGGCAGCACACTGTTCTACCAGTGGTACACTGGGCTTTGTGCCTGGCCGGCCCAGGGCTTTTGTGCCGACCAGGGTCGGGCTTAAGTTGCTGAGAGCCGATAGCACACCGCTCTGCCAGTGGTACACTGGGCTTTGTGCCTGGCTGGCCCAGGGCTTTTGTGTCGACTGGGGTCGGGCTTAAGTTGCTGAGAGCCGGCAGCACGCCGCTCTGCCAGTGGTACACTGGGCTTTGTGCCTGGCTGGCCCAGGGCTTTTGTGCCGACCGGGGTCGGGCTTAAGTTGCTACACTGAGGTACTAGAACCCACATTCATTAATACGAAATGACGGGTGAAGACCCAGAAGAATACAAGCAAGATATTTAATGTCAGAAAGGGATGTACTACTGATAGTACCAATGGA
Organism: Calamus simplicifolius; assembly: GCA_900491605.1. NCBI lineage: Eukaryota > Viridiplantae > Streptophyta > Magnoliopsida > Arecales > Arecaceae > Calamus > Calamus simplicifolius. The sequence goes on along the minus strand of UESW01004978.1, from coordinate 639,615 downwards.
GGTTGTCAGTGTTCTACGTCCGGGGAAGTGGTTTTCCATCCAGCTCTTCAATCTTGTATGCTCCATGACGGAGCGCTTCGGTGATCCAGTAAGGCCCTTCCCAGTTCGGAGCCAGCTTGCCTCCTTCCGTCGGCCTCGAGACTTCAGCTCGTCGAAGGATCAGGTCTCCCGGTAGGAAAGTCCTGGGACGCACACGGGCGTTGTAATATTTGGTGGCCCATTGCCGGTAGACCGCCATCCGAAGTCGCGCTCGGTTTCACATTTCTTCCACCAAGTCGAGGTTGGCTCGCAGCTGGTCTGGGTTGCCTTCCTCGTTGTACGACTCTACCTGAGGGCTCGGTGAGCCAACCTCTATCAGGATGATGGCTTTGGATCCAAAGACTAGGCTGAATGGGGTCTCACTGGTGGGGGCTCGTGGCGTTGTGTGGTAGGCCCACAGCACATTGGGGAGCTCCTCCACCCACCGTCCCTTACGGTCATCCAGTCGGGTTCTCAGTCCTTGGAGAATGATTCGATTAGTTACCTCGGCCGCCTCGTTGGTCTGAGGGTGCCCGACGGAAGTGAATTTCTGACGGATGCCCAGTTCGGAGCAGAATTCCCGGAAGGGCGTGTTGTCAAACTGTCGGCCATTGTCGGTGACCAGGGTGTGCGGCAGTCCGAACCGGCATATAATGGACTTCCAAAAGAAGGATCTCACTTTTCTTTCCATGATCTTAGCAAGGGCCTCGGCTTCAATCCACTTGATGAAGTGATCAATGGCCACCAGGAGGAACTTTCGCTGTCCGGAGGTCGGGGGAAATGGTCCTAGGATATCCATACCCCACTGAGCGAAGGACCAGGGTGCCACCAAGGGGGTTAACTGAGACGTCAGCTATCGCTGGATATTAGCATGGCGCTGACAGCTATCACATCTCTTAACGAGCTCGGCTACGTCCTCCTTCATGGTCAGCCAAAAAGATCCCTATCGTAGGGCCTTGTAAGCTAGGGCTCTGCCCCCCAGGTGACTTCCACAGATGCCTTCATGGATCTCCCACAGGATGTAGTCTGATTCTGCTGGTCCCACGCACCTGAGGACCGGGTATGAGAATGATCTTCGATAAAGCTTCCCATCCATCATCAAGAACCTCGGGGCCCTCCGCCTGAGTAGCTTGGCCTCAGCGGGGTTCTCTGGGAGAGTGCCGTCGGTTAAATATCGGACGTAGGCGTCCATCTAGGAGGGCTCTTGCTCAACCGGTAGCGCTTCATCCGCGACTTCAATGCTTGGGGCCTGGAGGTGCTCCACATATGTTCTTCGCAGTGTCCCGTCGACCGAAATGGCTAGACGGGATAATGCGTCGGCCCTAGCATTCTCCGCTCGGGGAATGTAGCTGACACAGAAGTAAGAGAACCGAGAGGCTTGGGATTGCACCTTGCTCAGGTAACGGGACATGGTCGGGTCCCTAGCTTCGTACTCCCTAGTGATCTGCCCAAATAAGCTGAGAGTCCGTGAAGGCCCTTAAACGCCCTGCGCCTAACTCCTCAGCCAACCTCATTCCCGCTAATAAGGCTTCATACTCCGCCTGGTTGTTAGTTTCCGAGAACTGGAATCTAAGAGCATACTCTACCACATCCCCTTCAGGGCTCGCAAGATGAGTCCGGCTCCACTTCCTTGAGTATTTGCTGCCCCATCCACATGCAAAATCCAGTCATCTTTTTCTGCCTCCTCGGTCGAGGGAGGGTCCACACACTCCTCCGGGCGTATCTCCTTCAAACCCTTCTCGATCCAGGAACACTCTATTGGGGAGAGCGGAATACCCCAAGATCACGGCTATAGCGTATATGAGTATACAAAAATTTTTTTTTTTTACCGTTCTAATCTATGAGTACAAGATCATACCTTCAGATTTGAACTTTGGAACACTTTGATTCGATTGCTCGACCTCAACCTTTTAGCCTTCCACCGTATTCCCGAAAATACCTTCCTTCTCTCACAAGATGGTGGGATCTCTTGGCCGTCCTAGGGTTTCTTGTTTTTCTTTCTCCTCAAAAACGTTAACCCTAGCAACCAACTGAGGGTATTTATAGGGCTACAACAGGGACCAATAGGCAAATATGAAAAGGACTTCCCACGTAATTAAATCTCCTAATCCTACCCGGGTTAGGATTCAATTACGTAAATTACAATTCATTCCACTAAAGAATTATAATTGTACTCCTAATCATATTCGAATTTATATTTTCGAGCCTTTAATATTAAATACTTATTATCTCCCCACGTTAAGATTACAGATATCCACCAATTAAATTTAATTACTGACAATATAATTTAATTGGCTTTTATTATCCTTGAGACTTATCCACTTAACTTATTTGATGTATCGGATTCAAAATCCACTTGCAAGATTTGATACAATCAAAACTTATAAGCTTCCTCAAGGGGATATCATCAATCCAATTTAACAGGACGTGGATTCCTTCAACTATTAATATTCACCATATATATAATGTTATTGCCCAACCCACTGAGTTTATTGACTCATATAGAATCTCACTCTATGTGTAATCAAAGCAATAATCACTACATACACGTGTCTAGAAATAGAATTCGGATTAAGAGCATAAGTAATCATAATATTCATGAGTTTTAAATTATTTTATAAAGTCAGTATAAAATAATTAACTCAACTGGGTCCTGTTCAATACACACAAAGTGTACTAGCACAAATAGTTAGAATAAACCATTCCCCGTAGTCAAGACAGACCTACTAAAAATTTGTGCTACAGTTCTACTGATGGTGTGTCCAATTCCATCTAAAACTGTGAACAATAAACTTGTATTCCAAAAGAACCGATGATCTAGTCTTCTGTGTGTAAGCCATACTCTACACACTAGATCAAATACTCTTTGTAAATACTAGACACATGCACATATATATATATATAAATGGCACACATTGCTCAAAATGAATTCTTATTAAAATGTAAAGATATAACATAAAGCATATCTTTTAGTCTATATCTCTATCACACTCAACCAAGAAATTAGCTATCACCTGAGACTTCATGGTCGACCTTGGTCGGATGGATATGTCGAATTCACTCAGTTTGATAGCCCATTTGGCTAGCTGACCGGAGGTGTCAGGGCGAGACAAGATGGTCCGAAGAGGTTGGTCCGTGAGCACTACGATGGGATGAGCTTGAAAGGAGGGTCGGAAGCGTTGGGCAGAGACCACCAGGGCAAAAATGATCTTCTCGGTTCTAGAGTATCTGATCTCGGCATCATGAAGTACCTTGCTGGTGTAGTAGATCGGCCTCTGGACTCCATCAACATCTATGCGCACGAGCACAGAGCTGACAGCTTCTGGGGGCGGCTGCGAGATATGGAAGAGCTCCTCCCCACTCTTTGGCTTGGACAACAGCGGGGGGATGGATAGAAATTGCTTCAACTCTTTGAGGCATCCTGACACTCCTTTGTCCACTCGAAGCCATTGACCTTGCGTAGCACCTTAAAGAAGGGCAGGCACCTTTCTGCCAATCTTGACATGAAGTGACTCAAAGCTGCCACCCTCCCAGTTAGGCATTGCACCTCCTTCTTATTAGCTGGAGGCCTCATATCCAAGATAGCCCTGATCTTGTCAGGGTTGGCTTCAATCCCTCGCTGGGTTATCATAAAGCCCAGAAACTTGCCTGTCGCCACTCCGAAGGCACATTTATGGGGGTTAAGCCTCATCCGATATCGGCGCAGGTTGTTGAAGGTCTCCTTGAGGTCGGCGACATGGTCAACAGCACTGGTGCTCTTGGTCAGCATATCATCCACGTACACCTCCATGTTACGCCCTATCTGGTCCTCAAAGACCTTATCATCAACCTTTGATAGATGGCTCCGGCATTCTTCAGCCCAAACGGCATCACCTTGTAGCAGTAAATCCCTTTTTATGTAATAAAAGAGGTGGATTCTTCATCTGTCGGGTCCATCCTGATCTGATTGTACCCCGAGAATGCGTCCATGAAACTAAGGGTCTCATGCCCGGACGTAGCGTCCACTAGCTGGTCGATCCAGGGTAACGGGAAGCTGTCTTTGGGGCATGCCTTCTTGAGGTCGGTGAAGTCCACGCACATCCTCCAGCTCCCACTGGCCTTGCGAACCATCACGACATTCGCCAGCCAGTCCGGGTAGTGCCCCTCGCGGATATGACCGACCGCCAGTAGCTTCCGCCTCCTCATCCATGACCTTTTGTCGATCGAGGGCGAAACTCCTTTTCTTCTGCCGGATAGGTCGGCACTCCGCTCGAATGTTAAGTTGGTGGGTAATCACCTCTTCTGAAATTTCTAGCATATCAGACGTCGACCAGGCGAAGACATCTGCATTAGCTCGCAGAAAGGTGAGGAGTCGGTCACGAGCCTCCTCCAGGAGTAGGGCTCCAATCCAAACTGTCTTCGTTGGGTCCTCCCCGAGGGGGAAAGTAAGTAGGTGCTCGGCAGGCTCTCCTCTTCTCTCCAGGTCTCGAGGATCCAGCATCTCAGGTACCGGCGCGGGTGCCGCCCCCTGCGGACTAGGGGTCATGTGGTAGCAAAGTGAAGGTGGATTCTGCTCTCCCCGCATCTCTCTGACTCCTTCGCTGGTAGGAAACCTCACGAGGAGCCTCTTAGTAGATATGACAGCATCCAAAAGATTGAGCCCGGGTCTCCCGAGGATCCCATTGTAAGCAAGGGGCACACGAACCATCAAGAACTTCATAAAAACTGTACTTTGACACGGGGTTGTGCCAGCCGTCACAGGGAGAATGACCTCCCCTCGACTTTCACAGAATCTCCAGTAAACCCCATCAGGGGCGTGGCGATGAGCCGAAGCAGATCGGGCAACAAGTTCATGCGAACAAAGCATCATAGTTCAAAACATCCATAGAGCTCCCACTATCAACTAGAATTTTCTTTACAGGATGTTTAGCGATCGTCATGGATACGACGACGCTGTCATCATTTTTATTTTTCACCTCCTCTAAGTCCTTTTTAAAGAAAGGAGTTACAGAATCCAACTCCCCCTCCCCTCTCGGCCTCTTCGGCGGGCCTCCTGCCCCCCAGAAAATCATTGCCACCGTCTTCTCCATTGGGGCATTGTCGATCATCAGCGGCAGGGGCGCTGACGGATCAGGAGCTCCCGGTTGTTCCTCTAGACGAACTTTCCCAGGTGGCCCCGCTGGATAAGGTCTTCTATAGCCCTCTTCAGCTGGCGATATTCATCAGTATCATGACCGTGACCCAGTGATAGCGACAATAGAGGTTCTTGTTGCGAGGGATCTTCGGGTTTATTGGAGGAGGGCGCTGAAGATAAGACTCCCCTTCAATCTCGAGCAAGATCTGCGATATCGGGGCGAGCAGTGGGGGTGTATGGTCCATCTCTTGGCACAGGGCTCGGGACGATTGTCTGGCTGGCGAGGAGGATCAGGTCTTCTGGGGCGAGCTTCGATAGGTTCCGGTCAGGATGATTTCTTGGAGACGCTCCCACCAGCCTCGCGCCGGGAGAAGTCGGCCTCGTCAGCTCGAATGTATTTCTGGGCCCGGATCAAGAGCTCGGCATAGGAGCCGGGTGGCTTCTTGTCGAGGGAGTACGCGAAGCGAGACAGGCGAAGCCCTCGCTTCAAGGCCAAGTGGCCACCGAGTCTTCAAGATTGTAGACCTCCAGGGCCGCCTCCTTGAACCGAGCGACGTAATCCCGTAGGGACTCGCCGCTCTTCTGCTGGACGACAAAGAGGCTATCTGCTACCCTTGAATCTTCGGCATGCATCAAAATGGGCCAAGAAAGCTCTTTCCAACTGCGGAAGGAATCAATACTCCGTGGTGGCAGATGGAGGTACCAAGCTCGGGCGGCTTCTTTAGGGTGGCTGGGAAGGCGATGCACATGAGCGAATCGGTGGCCCCCTGGACTTGCATGAGAACTTTATAACTTTCCAAGTGGTCCAAGGGGTCTGTAGTCCCGTCATAAGGTCTAGCTAGGGAAGGCGAAACCGGGTGGAGATGGGCTCTTCCATAATGCGGCGAGACAATGGAGGCCGGCTGTCGTAGTCCGTCTCTGGCAGGTGGGTGATCCGACGGGCTAAGTTCCTTCAACTCTAGTTGTTGGAAGATTATAGAAAACTTATATGATCCAATCCTTTTGATTTTGATGATTACTAAAAGCCATTGAGTTTATTAAAGGATGTAATGAGTTTATGTAAATGAGCAACAAATTTATTTTGAACAATCAATGAGAATGCTCAAGTTTAACTTTAATCATTTTGAAAGTAACTTTAAGCTCAATATTCAAACTTTTGAAAAGAAATGTTATAATTCATGTTTTAATCAATGAGCTTTTGGAATAGTTCTTGAATCAACTCTAAATGTCAATTTTATTGTATTCAAGTCAAAACAATGAATTAAAATGAATCTGGAACGATTTTAATGTCAATCAGAAAAGTTTCTGATTTTTGATAGTTCCGGAGCCGACTCCTGAGTTTCAGAGTCGACTCCGCAGTGTACAAAAATATGCATCTGTGTCGAGTCGACCCATGAAATTGTCGAGTCGACCCCTGATTCTGTCGAGCCGACTCCTGGACTGTGCGAGTCGACTCCGCTCAGACACCAGAAGAGTGTTTTTTGAGCACTTCTCGAGTCGACCCCAAGCCTTTCACGAGTCGACTCCCGACTTTCAGGAGTCGACACTTCACTTTTAGCGAGTCGACCCCTAACCTTTTTAAAACATTTCTATTTTTGGTAATCGAGCTCGAGCCGACTCCCTCAAAGCTCGAGTCGACTCCGCAATCTGGGCGCGATTTTTCACGATGACACATCAGCCTCCAACGGTAAGATTTTTCAAATAACGGCTATTTTTCCTTGTCTCTAACGGATATATTTTTGCAGAATCTATAAATAGAGGAGCTCTTTTCAAATCAACAACCCAGAGAAAATCAAAAAGAGAGAAAAGAATATCTTTTGAAAAGAGGGAAAAACAGAGCATATTGGAAAAATCATTTAGCTCAAGGAGAGTGATTCAAAAGGAGTGAAATCCAAGAGAAGTTTCGTCTGCTCCTTCTCATCAATCCACAAAAGTTCAAAAGAAAATCCAAGAGCATTTCAAAGATCAAATCTGAAGGATTTTCAAAAGAAGAAAAAGCTTCATCTCAACTCCAAAGCCTTCAACGGTCAAGAATCTGCTGAGGCGTGATTCAACACTTCAAGAGGAGTTGAAGAGAAGAAGGAAGAAAGCCAAGCACTACCATCTGCAATAAATCAGGCTTTTCTAACCTTTATTTTGTACTTCATTTGTATATTCTGCTCAAGGGGAGCATTTATTTCAACACTTTTATTCTCTTGTTTGCTGATTCAATCAGTGGATTGAATCAGTGGAGGTTGTATACCTCGTTGCAAGCCGGAGTGCTTGTGTTGGGTTAGTTGTGAGCCCGAGAAAAACAACGTGTAGGGTTTTGTGCTGGTAAGCCCGAGTTAAAACCAGCTGGGTTCGTTGTTCATCCCGGAAAACAACAAGTTTGAGTTGTGAGCTTGGAAAACAACTCGGCTGTAATCTAGAGAGATTATAGTGTGGACCCAAGTGAATCTTGGGAGTGGACGTAGGTGCTGGTTGCACCGAACCACTATAAAATTATCTTGTGTTTGCCGTGCTAATTTCTCTCTCTCTATCTCTCTTTTATTAACTGCTTGTGCATTGCTTATTAGTTAATTTCACTCACTTGCACATCTTGAGTTAATCAGTTTAAATCTTCTAAAAAGTCTTAAATTTTTAAGAACCCAATTCACCCCCCCCTTTGAGTTGCCATTTGGGCCAACAATTGGTATCAGAGCAGAGTGCTCATTTAAATTTGATCTCACGATCAAGGGCTAAAGATCCATATGGCAACACAAATTGGTTCAAGTTTTGCTGAAGGTCATTCTACGAATCGACCCCTTTATTTAATGGAACCAACTATTCATATTGGAAAGCTAGAATGAAATATTCATTCAAGCTTCGGACTATGAATTGTGGGGATAATAATGAACGGACCTAGTACACCCACACACCTTATTGATGGCACTATTGTTCCTAAACCCGAAAGGGATTGGAATGATAATGATAGGAGAATGGCACAACTAAATGCTAAAGCCATTATATTTTATATTTTTCCTTAGACTCAAATGAATTCAACCGAATCTCAACTTGTAATTCCGCAAAAGAAATTTGGGATAGGTTGGAAATTACACATGAAGGAACAACCAAGTAAAAGAATCAAAGATAAATATTTTTGGTTCATAAATATGAATTATTTACTATGGAACAAAATGAACCATCACATGCATGTTCACTAGATTTACTGATATGTGAATGGTTTTAAAAAGTCTTGGAAAAGTTTATACTAACTCTGAGCTTGTTCGCAAAATCCTTAGGTCACTTCCAAGGACTTGGAAAGCCAA